>RXPK01004642.1:0-56872 GCA_004143645.1 Protaetia brevitarsis | reverse complement strand
ATGTGTGTTGCACGTAATTCAATAGATTTTTTCAAAAATAGGTATTGCAAATAAGAGTATTTAGTAATAATAGCAATAATAAACCTTTATTTCTTCAGTTCTACAATCATTAAATTTGTCACTAAGTAAAAAGGTGAAGGATATTTAATTATTGTATCAAAATTTACTTGCTAACAAGAATTAGAAAAAAGTAGGGTTAAAAGTATCCGAACGATGTGAGCCTAAATGAGCGAGAGGAAAGATATAGTACCCCTTTGACTATTAGGAAACGATATTTTTTCTCTTGTTTGCTCAGGCTCGAATCGTTTGGGTGTTTTTTTCTTCAAGTCTTCCCATTTACGACTATAATACTACCAGATTTCAGGTATAGCTCGATTTAGAGTAAAGCTCAATTTTAAGTAATATCCAGCTAACCCAGTTTCGGATCTCAGGCTCAGGTACGAGATATTGTTTTCCGTTAGTAATTTTTTTGCTTTTGATTGTCGTTTATCTTTTCTGTAAATTAACGAATTTGCTGTACCTTTTTGACTCTTGATTATTTAACCTGTAGCGCTTTGGAATTATTGAACTTTGCGCGTGGAGTATATCTATTTCCCATATTAATATTATGTATTACAATAAGATAGAAATACAATGCATAAAATGCAGTAAGTCGAAAACGCTATTAAAAGCGCGTTATTATTTTTTAGTTGCAATCGCAACATTCGCAACCGTATTTTCAAAAATCAAATGTTAGTTATTTAGTTTTATTTACCTAATAATTCTCGACTGCAGGAAGATTCTTTGATAGACAATATTTGGATTGCATGTACAAGAAGTTTGTTGGGATGTAACAGATTTTAAAAATATAAATACCGCCAAATGGCGTTGTCCACCAACTTAGCTTCACACAAATATGAAAATAGCGCCAAATTTTTAGCAGTGATTTCCTATTTTGAAAAAGCAGTGACCACTCTTTGAAGAATACTCTATGGCGGTATAGATTTGGCGCTATTTTCATATCGGTGTAGAGCTGAATTAATGATCAATTTCATCCCATTTGACGGTACTGTTAAGGCATACTAAAATAATCTTAAATTGAGAAAGCCCCAAAATTTACGGTAACCAATCTAGAAATTTCTAAAATTTCTAAGTAATATTTTATTACCGCTGATGTTGCAGCCGGAAGTCATTTATTTATTTACCTAATAAATAAACAACTTCTGACTTAATAACGACTTAATAAATTATTAAATAGCAACATATAACGGCAAGCAAAGAGATGATTACTAAATGTATGGAAATATAGTATAGTAAACGTATTTTAATTACCTTTTACATTTGTTATTAAGAAGAATATCCAAAAAGATATATTCTCCGAAAACTATCATTTGACCGTAAACAAGGTATTCTTCTGAGCAACGTTTTCTTAAAAGCGTTAATATATTTAAAGCCTGAAAATAATATTTTGTTTGTGTTACGTACATATCCAGAAAGAGAAATTGATATCTACAAATGACTTGCCTATTTACAATTTTAACAGAAAAAAACTTGGAATTTAGTTTTAATACTTTCGTTCTGTCAATTTTTTATTTGTTTTTTTCATTCCACAAATCTACAGTAATATGTTTGATTTTGCTTATTTCATTTCTTAATGTCTATTATTACCATATAATTTTAATTTGTAATATTTTAGAAAGCAAATACTGCAAAAAGCTTTTCCTTTATTATTTTTGAATGTGAGCATGAACAAACCTGCTGTAAAGAATACATTTCTTTAATTAGGTGTTAAGAATAAAAGATAGTACTTCCTAATTTTATTTATTTTGTTTATTAATTTGAATTGCCTAATTATGGACATTCCCACATACATTTTTAATTCTTCTGCAGATTGAAAAGATATCCAATGTTGATTTTTTTTATTCTAAGCTGCTCTAAAATGCTGAACTAGTTATATTTTTCTTTTTCACAATGTCGGGGACGGAGAAATGATTAAAGCTGTTGTAAATACTTAAATTATTTTTTTTCTAACACAAGAGTTGAGAAAAGGATTAAAATATAACTGAGGAACACAGGAGCACCAATGGCAAACGAAAAGGATCTATAATTGTGATATGAATCTTAGTTTAGTAAATCGTACATTTGTTCAGATACTGTTTAATATCGAAATTAATTAGCATTGTTGTTAGTTTGCGCATGAAAATAATAATGTAGGCAATCGAGTGCGTTTTCCTGACGTAAATTAATTCATTCATAAATTCATTAAATTAAATCTATTAACGAAACTGATAATCAAATCTGTGAATTCAGACAGCGCACGAGCCAACAGTTTGGATAGTATAGAATCTATTAATGATGCATCGCGCTACAAATGGCTTAGTAACAACTCGCCACTTTTTTTCTCAGGAGAGGCCTCTATATAAACTGGATCAAATTCGATGTACAGTGCATTCTAGAACTAATGTTTCTCCCGTTCAGATGGCGATATTATTTTATGTACACCAGGACCAAGTACTTACGTTCAGTAACTATAGTATAGTAGAGTCCTGATTATTCGAATAGGTCGGGTGTGAGGCCACCTCGGATAATTTAAAACTCGAATAATTCGAAAAAAGCTAAAAGCAAAAAAATCTTAAAAACTGTTTTTTGTTTTATTTATTAATTAGATTTATTCATCGTAAAAAATCGGTGATGGTCTTTTGTTTTTTTAAATTCTGCCGCAATATTCCTCTATCTTTTTAGTAGAAACAGGTCGTGAACCTCGGCCTCCGATTGCTGCTAAATATGTTGTAAAGCTAGCTCTATCGTTCATTCTATCTGTGTGTGTTCGAAGTTCTACCATCAGAAGAATCTTCTTTATGAGTTGAATTTTTTCCAAGAACTACATTAATAATGTCGTAGAATCACTGAGTTCATTCTTTTTCGCTCACTGAATCCATTTTTTTTTTTTGCACAATAGATTCAGTTATCAATTTCTGTTTGATTAATGTCATCAAATCGCGGAATTTGTTTTAAGATTTCTCCAATAACCTCGAAGGAATTTATTTTTTTCTTCTGAAGGTTTGCCGGCATTATCATCTCTAACTTCTGATAGATTTTCTCTTCCTGAAATTTTGTTCCAAGATAGTTGAACAGCAGACGTAGGAACTTGAGTCCATGCTATCGCAACATTCGACTATACTATGTTAACAATTATTTTTTTAAACACTTGCTTATAGTGAGGAACTCATCTGTGCCACAGTTTTTCAAAATCGACATTAAGAAATATCGCCGGTAATGTCGTTTATAGTTTTCAATCACCCACAGATCGAAGGGCTTTAATTAAAGAGCGATATTAGGTGGTAAAGATAAAATAAAACCTTTTAAGTTTCTATTTCGCTTGAATTCGGATAGATGAAGCATTGTCAATTAATAAAATGACTTTTGTTTTTTAAAAACAAAAAAAAAGAGAGTTTTTTTTGTTTGAGATACGATGTTATTGAATCTTTCATCCAATCATTTTTTAAAAAGGATCCTATCGTCCACGCATTTCTCTGGTTAGTGTAATGAATCGCGATGAAACGTCAAACAATTGCTAATGTGTTTAAGCGCTTTAGGTTTGGCAAAATTTCCAACACACGTTAAAGGCAATTTGTGTTCACCTGATGTTTTGGCACATAACAGAACAGTAATCTTCTCTTCGGGCCTTTTATTTTCTGGTATTGATGTTCCTGCTGATGAAATTAAAGCCAGTTTCCTCGCAATTGAAGATCTGCTGAGTAACGTATCCTTCTTCCTCCAAAATAGCTCTAATTCTTTTCCCAAAATCAACAATAGCCTGCGCATCTGCAGATATTATCTTCCCTGCTGTGCTCAGTTGAAGCATTCCGTACCATCTTTTCCACCGATCAACCTACCCTACGCTTACAAAAAATTGTAACCTGTTAATACCATAAAATTGCTGACTAAAAGATTCTTGGAGAATTGATTCTGAAATTGGGACTCCATTTTCGCGTTGTTGGAAAAGTCCAACGAATAACGCTTGGCCTACGTCTTTATATGTCAAAGGTTTCAGCGTCCTCCTACCTGAACTTGGGAAAAGTAACTTTCTAGTTTGTGCCGACTGCGCATTCAAATCCCTAATCGGTCAGTTCACCAACACCAACGTCGCGCGCAACATTTTCTTGTGATTCCTACTTGTCTAATCTGTTTAAAGCTTTTAATTTCGTTTCCAAAGAAACAACCAACCGTTTCCTCTTTTTCGACAACCACATTCTATCTAATGTATAACGTACGGCTGGTAATAACTAACTGAATGTATAAGTTCTGAGAAGAAGAAAAAAAATGTTAAACGCGAAAGCGACCTTCACAAAAACGTATTTGTGTGACTTTATTTTAAACACAAGTGTGCCGACTAGTCAAATTCCTAGAATTTATAACAGAAATGAAGGTACTACTATATACAGATTGTTTTACTTGGATCCTCTTAAAAGTTCTTATCAAACAAAAAACTAAATAAAGAGGTATACCTCTTTACATTTCACACATCGCTGATATTGGTTAAATGGATATATTTCAATTAAATTCCAAATGAATAAGTGCCATCTAGGACACCCAATGTTTCTTTTAAACTGGGCTAAGAACGAACAAAAGATCGAAAAAACAAGAAAGCTTGGGTACTCCCCCCACATCCCACATAAAGTTATATTTCGCCACCCAAGCGAGTTTTAGAGCATCGAGACAAATACAAATCTCAATGTATCACGTGACAACGTCGTAAAAACGACTACTCCGAATAACTTATTTATGTTTCAGCGTTTCAGTGTGTTAGTTTCATGGTGGCTTCATGTCAATTTCATCAGTGCAGGCTAGCGATGAGCAAGATAAGGGAAGTGAATCTCGTTTTACAACGATTAGGTATACTCGTGTTTTGTCGGATCTTGGAAAATCGATAGGAGACATGAACCCTCATCAGAAGAATAAACACGAGTATTTTTAATCATTGGAAAAAGGGATTTATTTTCGCTATTTAGCCCATCTTTACTGCAGACTCGTTTTCAAATTAGTCTACGGACGGTGCGTATTAATAGGGATGCCATAAAAGTGCTTTTGCGCCTCCGTCCAGGGTCCAGAAACACTCATTTTGCAGTACTTCAAAGCGGCTTAGGCTTGCTTAGGCAGGTAAAAATGTCACTAACGGTTGGCCATACTAGATTCCATACGACAGACGTGTAATAAATTGTCATTAAGCTACTGTTCAACCATGCTAAGATGAACCGGTGTCTTCATTGCACTTATTATTGATTAAATAAACTGCGAATTGTACGATATATAATTTAAAAACAACTTTTTTAATTTTAATATACAACAACGCTAACAAAGACCTAAAGACGCCACTGTCTTTTGCATGTAATTGTATTTCGCCGTCTATGGTACGATAGAACATTCTAAGTCCGCTGCGCTGCTATTGGAGTATCGCCTGTGATGTTCGTTCCCTTCTACCAGCTAGCAGTACAAATAGTCAAGTGCCTATTTATATATACCTTTACCAAGAGAGAAACATACTTCCCTTGTATGTCGCCGCCTGAGATCATCCTCGCTCTGCTGATAACCTACTCAGGGCAGCAAGAAAGAAGCTAACACCATTACTGCGCTGGTAACTGGACACTGTCCTCTAAAAAAGCACCTGTACAAGACAGGTCGAGTAAGCGAACCGTGGTGCAGAAAATGCGAGCTACAGGAGGAATCGAATTTACATGTAATCTGCACATATGAGGACTTGAAGGTATTCAGGCAGAAATATTTCGGAAAAGATCTATTGGAGCCCTCGAGGGTTCTCAAGTTTCCACTGGGCAAGATACTGGGCTTTATAGAGAACACCAAGCTGCTCGAGTGGAAGTAAGAGATTTAATAGAGACGATACAATGAGTAACTAGCTCAAGTGCCCGGACTATAGGTACCTACCCTAACTAAATGAATGAATGAATGAAACACTCATTTCAAACATTCAACAACAAAGGAAACTGTAATCTGGCTGTCAACACAATTTGTCACAATCTATGATAGGTTGTTCTGAACACGGCGGTTACAGATCTCTACTGATCTCCAAAAATAATTTAACACTCCGCCGTTATTATTAATAATTAAAATACGTAATTCAGCAGAACAAGTCCTTCCATTATTACTTACGTTTTAAATTGTTTAAAACTTCAAAAGGTTGGTTTTTTTCCACACTTACATCGCGGTTTGTACGCTTTATTAAGTAAAATTAAAAACCCAAACTCCTTTGTTGCCTAGAACACAACATGGGTACAATCGTTCGTATAGATTCAGATATATTGAAGTTATAAATGAGTTATGTTGTTTGTAAATTTAACCGACGGCGCCATTTACCAATTTAGACCTTTTTAAAGGCCTCTCTTAAAGTAGTTATTTGTATCACTAGGCTAGAAACTACAGTATTGCGAGTATGAGTACGATTTGTGGGCCGAGGCGGTAGTCGAGGGCCACAAGTACGGATACTCGCAAAAGAGTTTCTTGCCCTGTGATACACAATGGTTTTGGGTCGGCAATCCTAATTTTGAATTGAAAATAGAAAAGAAATTTTGACACTAGGGAGGTGACAGTACAAGTTGGCAACATGTTACATACCTTAGTATTTTGACGTTTCCGAGAATAAATCTTTTTCTGTAATTTTTTTTTTTCTAGTGTAATATCTATTTATCAATAATAAGTGCAATGAAGACACCAGTTCACCTGAGCATGGTTGAACAGTAGCTTAATGACAATTTATTACACGTCTGTCATGTGCAATCTAGTGTGACCAAGCTTTAGTGAAATTTTTGCTTGCAGGCGCTAGGCAGGAAAACAGTGGTTGCCGTTTTAAAGTACTACAAAATGAGTGTTTCTGGACGGAGACGCAAAAAAATATTCTTCATCTTTATTGCTTATTTTGGCGGTTTATAATTAAAAATAAAAATTATTGTTAGAGCCAATGGGCTACAAAAGGTGAAAAAAAAACAAGATTAAGCGTTTCTTCAATATTTTGCTGATCAAGAAAATGTTATTTTGTAGATAATTTATCTCTAGATGAACGAAATAATTTGGGTACATTTAAAATATTTTGAGTTACCTAATAAGGATATTACAGAAAACATACTGAATATTTGCAAAACTTTAGGTCACTTTTCATAGATATATGGAATTATAGACGGTGATGGGATAGTAGACAATTTGATAGAAGCACTCATAATTAATTTAGGAAGTAGTGACAAGTGTACCTTATCTCTGGTAGTGACACGGAAAGTGATTTCTCACAAATAGTGATCAATTAATTATTTACACATAAATACAAGCACAAAAAAATGTCAGTAGGGGAGGGTGGGGCAAGATGGGGCCACGACGCATGACGGGGACATCGTCTTATCTACAAAACGGCAGTAAGCATCTGTCAAATAATAGCAGTCCTAATATTGGCAATATAATTATTGACAAGTGCTGTTTTATGTTTGTTGCAATGTAGGAAACTTTACTAGTCGTAATAACGGCCAGTATCGGAAGCATAAGTAAATTATTTACAACTACACTTTTTTGTGCTTATTAATTGACATGTATTGCATGTATTTTATATAGTGTGTTATTTGTTTATTTCAAATATTTAATATGTTATTGTAACATAACCAGAAAATATCCCAAAGAGGCAAGAAGGGGCTATTGATATGGGGTAACATGGGAACATCATTATCTCACTCTTCAGTCTGACCCGTTATGCCTGGATATGCCATTATGCTTTCTGGAAGACATAATACCTATTTCTCATGTTAGGAATAAAGTACAGGTTCAATCAAAGTGTAACAAGAGAAAGATAACAATCCTTACAAGCACTACGTATAAAAATCTGCTACAAGAGAATAGAAGTCTGGGGAATCCCTAAAGCAACTAGAAGTGCTGAGGGAGAGTTAAAGGAAAAAAAAAATGACAAAGAAGAAAACAGAAGAGATCAAAAAGCCGGTTGCAAGGAAAGCAAAGAGATGGATTTTTAGAAAACGTCAAGGAAATAATCAAGTTCTTCTGTTGAGGAAGATGACGCTCAATGTTAGTATTGTAAGAGGAAGTATTAATACAATGCCATGGATGGCGAGGTTGGGTACATGGGGCTGTGCGAATAACGTAGATGAGTTCGTCTTCTATTGTCTCACTTGTGAAGATTAAGTTTAATATTCTTACCGTTATTGTATTTTTTTATTTTAAGTAGTTCCGCTTTAAAGAGTTTAAGCTTTGTTCCTGCATGTTGTTAAGAATATTTTAGGAATCTATTTTTTTTACCTATTACCTAGATTTATGGTACGACCCATTCTTAACTCACCTGGACCCCATCTTGCCCCCATGGTGGGGCAAGATGGTGTATTTACACATTTCTCTTCAAAATTTTCTCACAACATCAAGAGTACCCATTGTTGTAAATTCATCCATCAGCAGATAAATGTTTAAAGATTACAACAAGCGTACTTATAACCTTGTATATCAATTTTCAATCCTGATGCAGTGTTCTACAGCTTAATGTTCCCATCTTGCCCCACCTTCCCCTACGCAAGTGATCCTATTATTTTAAACTAAAAATCAGGATTTCAGATTCAAGTATTTTAATCTACACAAGTTGTTTTGTAACTGTAACTACCTGGCATCTATCAAAGCTGTATGTTAAAAAATTGTGTGTTGGTTATACATTTCAATTCGCCGCCATTTTTTATCCTTTTTGTTTAGAAGTTAATAAAATTTTGCAGTGTAAACCGGTCTATTTTCGCTATTCCCCCTAATTTTGAGACAAGGAATAAGAGTGTCGAAGCCAAATATTGGAACAACAAATTTTGATAATAAACTTCTGCAATTTGCAAAAAACTTTAAAAATCAATTTCCGAGTAGCCTCTATTCGACGGTAATAAAATATTACACCACCTCCAGAATAGAGAAGTTCACATTTGCCACGTTTAAAAGTTAAGAAAAATATATTAACCTGGGAAAGTTGCGGTCAGAGAAACACAGTCAACACCGTTTAAGAAGAAGAAGAAATGAAAAGATTAAATACAAAAAGCCAAGGGCTCTACTATTTCCGGAAACTTTATGTCAGACGACTCTTCCCAAAAAAAATATCATCTAATAAGACTGAATACCAAAGAAAAAATCCCTACATACAAAATTGTCCCAGCTGCCAAAAAAGGGTGATCTCATTATAGCTATAAAACCCTTTTATGTAACTGGATATTCGATATCAAATTGAATTCAGTGCTTCAACTATTTTCGTTCTACTTTTTATCAGTCGCACCGTAAAGATCAGTGCAGTAATTTTAACGTTCGATTTTTTTTTGAGTATTTTTCTGTGATTCTCACCTCGAAAAACTATACAACATAATCTTATAATTTCTGTCAATATTGTGCATCGTTAGAAATGTTAGAGAGAGCGTCTTTACCCTTCTCTAACAATTCATTGATACTGCAATCTCCTATATCCACAAATAAGTTAGTTTTCGATAAAATTTCACATTCAAAACATTTACACGTGCGTACTTATACAACGCACCACACATCTGTGCTATTTTAGTGGCATAAATAGATAAGTAGATTGTGGCGCTGTGGTTATTTAAAGTTTATTAATTTTTGTCTGCATAAACAATTGTTTGATAGTAATTGTTTTCCTTTATATAAATCTACCGCACTTCCCGACTGATAATCGCTTCCTCTCTTAAAATGTAACAACTCATTCATCGGCAATGATAAAGCGTTAAGTAAAACGGGACAGAATAATTTAACAAATGAGCGCGCTCGATAATTGACGCAATGGTAGTAGAACTATCCTCTAATGCGCTAAATTATCGTTAAATTAATTTAACACGAATTGCATCTTATAACATTTCCACGCGCGTGTTTACTATTCGCAATTACTTACCGAAATCGTACGCGAAGAATTTCATGAAAAAGCTTTTACTCCTTTCCTGTAGCGGAACCGTTTAGGGAATATTAGAAAATCCCCGAAAATCACAACGAACACAAAAACTGATACAGAACTTTTCACGCACATAACCTCAAAGTTCAACGGAACACTTAAGAGTCAACATGTAGGTAAAACAAAAACAAAAGATAACACCTGTTTTACGGCGAGTATTCGTATCTTTCGTCTCGTTCTGTCCGGTAGAAGCACTGTACGTCGCGAAGGAGTGTCCTCCATTTAAAATATAACACGAATGAATTGATAAAACGCAGGCGAAAAAGGAAATGTTTGCGGCCAAGTAATGGAATTCTTACAATTTGGTTTGTTGTACTATTTTCTAAGTGGTAAAACTCTTGTGCATTGGTCAGCTATGTATATGTGTATAAACGTAGGTGGTCTTTCTCTAGCCATCGTGCTCGAACGCACAGGTCTTCTTTGTCCTTCGAACCTCATGATTCATCCGTTCACCATTGGCCAGATTATATAACGGGCGCACAGGTACATACAGGTATACCTGACAAGAACAGAAGTCGGTTAGGTCGATACATTCAGCTTGCCTTTTTCAACGGAGCACATTGACATTCAACGTGTGGAACTGGCAAAATATAAACGCGATGATTCCATTATGGTTTAAGAGAAGCTACGGCTAAAAATTTTATTACATGAACAGTTAAAAGTTCTAGAAAGCATAACGCAATGAATAAAAACTATGTCACAGCTACCTTAAACTATAGTCTTTACTGAAAGTCGTAGGATAAGCTGTAGAAGAGTATACACTCTTTAAGAGTACGCACATATGAAATCTACATAACATTCGTGTTATTGTTACCTATGAGATATTTTTAAAAAGTATTTAAAAATGTATCAAGTGGCTATATATATGTATATACAGAGCCAGGTAAGTATATGGAAACACCTGATTTTTGGCTAAATGATGGGTTCTATTAAAAAGTAATCTTAAGAAAAGTTTTTGTAGTATTTTTATTCTACTCTGTGCCATACTTTGATTTCCAACAACTATCATATGTTTCGTGATATGACGTCATCGGTACTTTTTTAAATGGACCACCTGTACCTTTTCACATTTCCGAATAGATACCTTTCCGAGAATTACAATGATATACGGATTGGTGGGTATGCAGCTTGAGATATTAAAGTAAAGCGTTAACTTATCCATCATTTCCTGACAAAACTGTATCCTTCTATGATTTCCTTTTACTAAATGTACTTTACCCGGATGAAACTTATTTTTAAACGAGCATCAAGATTTCGATAACTGCATCATCGACTATTGCATGCTATATAGTGTGTTCTAACAGATCTTTGTGTTCATAATGCTTATATTTTTGTGTGTTGGATGCAGAACCTAACTACACTTGTTTTTTTCATTAATAACACTTACTAAGATCATCCCTTTCTTGTAGCGATATAGTGTAAAAGCTCCTCCATAATAATATTTAACAATAAAATTGACAGGGGAAAGATAATTACTTTTGTTTTTAATTTTTCCCGAAACTGCGTAAAAGTTACTTAGTACTTTTGAACATCTATCGAATTTTATTGGTGTTTGAGCCAGACTACTTGCATTCAATTCTAAGCGAAAAATGTGTATCTAACATACATGATAACACAGATACATTTATTACTTAGAATTTAATCCAGATACTCTGGCTTAAACACCAATCAAAAGTCACTATGATGGTTTCAATAATACGTTTTGTAAAGCCAAAAAAAAGGAACCTGCAAATAGGTGAGCTTTTTGCTCCATTTCACTTATTCATTTATTCATTATACTGTTACTTATTCCGCAAAAGAGTTCAAATCCTAAGAATCGTGTTCCAGCCTTTGTTTCCAGATTTTTCATTATTTCCGCGTTTCCTTCAACTACTTTGTGTTTCGGAACTCATAGGAGGGTTACCTTGTTTCTTTTGCCTAGTTCGTTTGGTTTTCCTAGGAAATCTCAAACCATCTTAGAACTGATGACGTGTGAACTCAGCGCTTTGACGGCTGATTGAACGTCAGACATTATAATAATCTATTGCTTTCGATAATTACTGTCAATGTTGAACAAGGCGCAACTTTTAATAGCGCGTATTTCCCCCTGGAAGATGCTCAGGGATTTGTCCAAGTTTTCAAAATATTTGGTTCTAGGTCCATATATTTCTATTCCAATTCCTTTTATCATTTTGGAGCCATTTTGTACATCATTTAATGCCATTTCTATTCAGTTTCGAAATAATGTTATGATTCCACTCGCTCCTGTTGCTAAGCTTTGTAAGCTAATGAAACGATAAAAAGAGACAATAAATGTGAATATCCTAATGGAAAACTTATAACCATCCCAAATCACATAAATGCATATTAATTCCGCTCAAACTCGTCCATACCAGTTGCCCACGATTAGTGGAAACCCGAAGCAATGAGAAACAAAACTTAGAATGTGATTCTCTTAGTGTTTCTTTATTTTTTTTTAAATATTCAGCAATAAACAGAAAAAAAATATATCTTGACAGATGGCATAGGAAATAAGGGAAAAAATAGAAGACAATTTGGAACTTGATTTTCTCAATAAATTGCAAAGTTGTAGATGCAATACTTTTGCTTATTGTATTTAACGTACAGAAATAAATTAAGTACATTATTCTTATGTAAAGTTTTATACACAAAACACATAATCCATTTCAGTCTCACATTAATACGCTTAGAAGTGAAAAATTGAGAATTCTTACAGAACATGTTCGTCACACAAATAAGTTAATCAACTTGAGCTGGAATATAGTGCCTTGTACATATTTATACTTTCTAATCTTTATGCTCTCAGGCACGACACATTTAAATTAAATTCATATTACTTGCTAAATTATTAGCAGCGGTTTTAATAATAACAGGGACAACGTAAACCATAATCGAAATAATTGATGGGACCTTGATATTTTAACAATAGTTTCTCAGACTTTCATAAATACGAAAACATACCGTAGATGTAATAGATATGAATTTTGAATACAGTTACGTCGTTTTATTTTGTTTTCTGTGTCTGGCATGATTTCGTCGATATATTGCACAAGTCATAAAATGCAAATGCAGAACGCTCTAGAAACTGTATAAGCATGGACCGAGGAGGAAGTTCTAAATATTGATCTCCCTCCAAAACCACCACAATAGTATTCACGAGAAGGAGGAATTGAAATGGTCTTGGATCCCTAAACCTCCGACTCCGAAGTGAAGAAATACTCAGAGAAGTAAAAAAATCTTAGTGTCATCCTACATGTCCTGCTTACTTGGAAAATCGGTTTTTTAATTTAATTCTTAAATTATTTCTCTCTATAATTAAAACAAGGACGGAGACAACGTTCATGTTGGCTAGAAAGTGCTTATGGAAAAACGTGGGGGTTAAAATCGAATATGGTGTACTGGACATACATTTCGGTGGTCAGATCCATGACACTTATGAATCTCTGGTATTGTGGACAACGGTGCAATAAGAAACTGTAACTAAACTTAACAAGATACACTTTATATATACTAAATTACAAATCATCCCAACCCCGTGCTCCACCTAAAAAAGGTACTACACGAGGCTACCTATTCTAAGTACTATATGGGTTCCATAACAAAAGAAATGATCCTACTCTAACTAAATAACTTCCCTATGATTCTTAATAACAAAAATATAATACAGTAGCCTCGCGACCATATGAATACTACTTTTGAGAAATGATAAAATAAATATGTGAAATTTAACAAGATACAGAGGCGTGCGTGTTTAGAAATAACAGGAGCAATGAGACTCCTACAGAAGCAATGGAATGCTTCCTAAACCGCCCTCCTCTCCATCCATACAGGATCGGGTCATAATAATATTGTCCATCATATGGAAGGCAATCTTTTGGAAATGACACCACATGATTTCAACAAGCTCATGAAAATAAGCGGATTTATATTGCGACAGACAGCCAGGCGACACTGATTGTGAGGACACTAATGAACCCCCAGATACAATCAAGACAGCTTAGGGAATGTATTCAAAAGCTGAATAGCCTGACAGACCGCAAAGGGATTATCCGCTTCATATATAGGTCCAGAACCTAGGAGTATCTAAAAACACAGCATGAGAGCAGGTAAGGAGTTAGGTCAAAGAAAAACACAAAGGACATTGGACTATATATACGGTCTCCACGTCATGCTAATGCCAGACATATGGCTTTGTAGCATTTTTGTCATATTTTGGTGGCGGTACTGAGTCCCGCCGGAGAGGTACTATTATTCGGGAGTCTCGCGATATTTTAAGGCACTAAAGAGATCGTGCCAGGTTTCTTCAGTCTTTTCGTCCGTGGGCACCGCTCAGCGGTGAGGTCTAAACAATCTCGTACACGGCGAACAATAACCTTGGGAGGGGGTCTGTCCTGGGGCTCGACGACACGGGCAAAGAGGGGGTTGAGTGATTCGCTCGCCCTCAGCCATGACCGGGTTGCCAGTTCAAATATCTGGTCCGCTAGGGGTGGAACTCCCAAATCATCCCGCAGCTGTTTGTTTCTCACCATCCATGAGCCCCAACTATCAAACGCAACATGCGATTTTGCAGGACTTCCATGGTGGTAAGATGCGTCTTGGCCAATGGTACAGAGGGCGAGCGCACCATACTGTCAGGGATCGGTCCTCAAGCAAGTGAAGGGTTTCATGCAAGAAGTCCCTAAGTTGTTTTCAGCTGTTTTAAGATAATGAAGTTTTTCATTTATATTGTAGCCTGGAAATATTATTATATATGTTGTCTTTATCATCTTTACAGGACTTTTTACTTGGAATGTTAGGTATGTTTTCTTTAACGGATAATATAAAAAAGACGTTGCATTTATTTAAAAAAAAATAATAATAATGGTCTTAACTTAGGGACTTCGTAACAAAATTAAACAATATACTACTATATTATTTAATAAAGTAACTAAATAAACAACATAATAATATATTTCAGCAGTAGTAACGAAAATAAGGAGTTATATACTCTAAATGTTCTATCTTAAATGAAATTCTTTCATATAAACAAACATGAACTTTATTTCATAACTTTGTAGAACTAATAAACTTCTTCGTATGTCTTCGTTTCATGATTTTCTGTTTTGACACTCTTCATCAAGTACCTTGTAAAACTCTCTTTTTTTTCCGTTTCAATGTGAGCAACTAGAAACTTAACATTTTCCAACTTATCTGGCTTTAGCTTCAAGAATTTTTGGTATGCTGGATTAGGTAGATTATTTGCAGTTAATCTTTGATGTCCTGCCCTGTACAAATGAAAAGGAGTATAGTACCCTGTCATACTATCTCTTATTTGAGGTTTTTCGGTGGTAGAAAACATGACAGATCGGCATTTTGCTATGCCAGGTAATGATGTTTTTATTTTATCTGTATAGAATCCTTTATAGTCCAACACTTTAAGGACCTCAAATTCTATCGGAATCTTGCTATATTTTGTTAGTAGGGTATGTTCTAGCATCACAATTTCAAAAGGATCTTTGGAACGAGTATGGCGTATAAGATTTAAATAACAATCAGGATTATCAGCTTTTTCACTTTTCAGCCTTCTCTTCTCAATGAGCGCAAAACAGCGATCAATCGGCATCATTGAATGTCCGGGTATTGGTTAATATATTAGCATTAATTTTGAATATTCCAGAAGAACAGAGAGAATCCAAATAAGTAAACAAGTATCTGTTTTTATTTTGGGAAAAGCAGTTGTCACAAAAAATTGTTAGCTTATTCTGTCTTTCCTCTTTATGTTTTTTTAAATAATAGTCTAAGGATGTTATTACTTCGTTGGGTCCTTTTGTCGCAAAATTTTCAGTAAAAACAAACATGGTTGCTTGATTTGTAACAACATTATTTATCCCAAAATTGTGTAACCATAGCTGCCTTTTGTAGTATTCGTCACCAATATTGGTTACAGGTAAAGGCAGATTCTTTTGGAAGTCAAAACATATTACTAACTCCGTGTCATTAGCATGCTCCTTTTTCTCTTTAA
This sequence comes from Protaetia brevitarsis, assembly GCA_004143645.1. Classification (NCBI taxonomy): domain Eukaryota; kingdom Metazoa; phylum Arthropoda; class Insecta; order Coleoptera; family Scarabaeidae; genus Protaetia; species Protaetia brevitarsis. The sequence continues at coordinate 40,913 of RXPK01004642.1, read as the reverse complement.
GTAGATCAAAGAATATCTGAGAGCGGCGAAGGTGTAACTCCTTTGATATAGTGAGAGATTGTACTTCATTATCGTCTTTTTTGTGTTTTGCAGAATTAATGTCAGCTAGAAATTTAGTGCATACAGCACATATGTCTTTTCTTGGATGGGCGAATGAATAGTTAAAATCTTCGGTAAACAGCCCCGTAGATATATATTTTGCTCACTGTGGGTTAGTTTTTGAAAGGTAGAATATATTTTCTTAGCAGAAGCATCAGAAAACTTATTTTTACATTTACAACGGGATTGCGGCATCTCCCCTTGCATTCGTTTTTTTTTGAATTCGCTTTCTTCTGTTCTCTTGCCCATTGACTTGGATCTGATTTCCGTTTCTTATATTGCTTAGCTTTTTCAGTTCTCAGATCTTCTTCTGCCACTTTGGCTAATGTTTTCACACCGCCAACCTCATTTTCGGAGGGAAACCATTCATCACTATCACTCGCTGAAAACGGTTCTACGAAAATATACACACTGTTACCAGGTATAGGTACACATAATTTTGCTTTATTAAGTTACCAGGTACACTATTTTCTTCGCTGTCGCTCATCTTTAGTCCAAAAATCGAAAACTGCAATAAACACACAAATAAACAGGTGGTTATGCTCCGACGATTTCTGTGTCACATGGGGACTTTTTGCGCGAAATGTGTAGATTGTATATCAAACACGATACAAAAATTCTACTACTTCGGGATTTCTTAAACAAATGTCAATTGTAGTAATAGATAGGTTATGCTATTCTTTACCAGATGGCGTACACAACACAAACTTGTCAAAATGTCACTTAGGGACTTCTTGCATGAAACCCTTCAAGTAGTATATAACAGAAGCTTAGACTTAGTGTCAAGTTTGCTCCGCCGAGCTAGAAGTGGCATATATTGGAGCTTTGCAGCGAGAAACCGACCCTTGACTTCAGCAACATGCTGTCGGAACGTAAGGCCTCGATCCAAAAGGAGCCCCAGGTACTTGACCCGATCTGCCCAGGGAATGTGTCTCCATCGATCGCAATCCTGTCCGACGGGACAGTTCTCCTACGAGTAAAACGGACCGCCACCGATTTAGAAGAATTTATCTTCATCTTCCACCTCGCTGCCCATTCAAGGATCTGGTCCAGCGCAGACTGGACCCGGCGAATAACCATCCCCTCACTTCTCCCAGACAAATACACGGCCGTATCATCGGCGTAAAGGGCCAAACTAATCGTCGGACTTCTAGGAATATCACTAATGTAAATAATAAATAACTCCGGGCCAAGTAGAGACAAACATTGGACTAATTACAACCAGACAAATTAATGATACGATCTTTATTAAAGCACAATCAAAAAAGAAACTGAAGAACTACTGTAGCTAAAAGAACACCTACAGAAAATTGAGATCAACACGAGATAGTAACTGCAGACTCTGTGATGAGATGACAGAGAACGTATACCATATTCTGTGTGAATGCGAGGCTTGACGCAAGAAAATAGGCAATTTTTAGCAAGCTAAAAGTGAACCCAGAGGATTACTTCGATCAACCAGCTAAGAATTTGTACAATTAGTGCAGGGTACTAGGATCCTGAAATGGCTGGTATAATTTAATGGGTAAGAAAAATGGGAGTACAAACAGGAAAATAAAGAGAGTGTAGTGGTTTCGGAGACTTCAGGTCAGACGGCTTCTATAAAAAAAAAATTTCACTGCCATGCGCCCGCCTATATTTTTCCTTGCAAAATTTGGGTGTACTAGACGAACTAAACACTGAAATGTATCGATTTGCATTCTAAACTGCGTATAAGAATCATACGCCAGATATCTATGAACCCAGTTTCGAAATCATCTGGTATCCTGCAATATTCCTTTGTACGAAGGAATGCAGATAATTAATTCTATTCGCACATTTTTTCTCACAATAGGAGACTAAATAAAAAAGGTCAAGAGCCTGCAGCGTTTCTGGAAACATCACGAAAGACGGCTGTCACAACAATAAAAAAACGCAAATGAGGAGTGTGTGGAGACCTCTGCTGCAGTAAGAAGTACACTAACCAACATTTAGATTAAACCACCCAGCAAATAGAACATAACCCCTCACCTTGAAGGATATATTTTAATAATAATATATAATTATATTTTCAATATAATTTTAAATGTTTGCAGCTATTTTTAATTGGATAAAATCTATTTTTTTATTAATTCTTCAATTTTCCTGTTTCGATGTACTAGTCAAACGTTTAACATTTTTTTATAATTATGCTTGCCTTACAAAGCTTACCAAAAATTGTGCATTATAGGGAAAACGACGTAAATCGCTTTTGTACCTGCAATATCATTCATTGCATTTCTTCTATATCATTAATTAGGTTACTTTACATTTAAGTAATAATTCAATTTGTACTTTGCTTTCTTTATTTGCTCATTTTCCTAATGCTCGGTAAATACTGTAAGTTTATTAGGGCAGGTATAATAAGCGATTTTCCGTTTCGTTTGTTATCGATATTCCATCAGCTTTCATTAAGAAAAGTATTCGAAGTAAGCAAATGTACTTTCTTTCAGGCATTTACGTTACAGTCTCAACGGTGTACCATTAAATTTTATATTTCAGTCAGATGTGAAGATAACAGTCGGATTGGACCGGTATGGTGACACCTACCTGCAAAACACCTGTAATAATTATAGATGGTATCAGCTATAAATAACTATCGACAAGTTGCGACAAGTATACTGCATTTTCTCGACGTAAAATAAAATTTAGTTGCATACAATTTGAGATTATGAATAGGGAAGTGCAAATATATTAGCCCACAGGAACTAGTAGCCAGTGGCGTAGTTAGGGAGGGACTAGGGGAGACACCTGCCTGCGGATGCAATATCCAGAGGCGCCAAATTATTAGTAATGATAGTAATTTCAGAATGAAATTTTTATTGGAATTTGCAAACCGGGCTAGATGAAGCGGGACATAACATCTTGAGATATCATCGGGTTGCGCACTGTGAAAGCATGATTCTGTGTGCGATGATGTTACAGAAAAGTTAAGTAGTCTTTTGTTTTCCTTTTAAGAAACACATCTTCTGGCGAGCTAAAAAGCATAGTTCTTTTTTTAATTAACTAGAATTACCCCTATCAGGGTTATAATACCAGACAAGAAGGACTGGAAGATAGGTACTCCAGTAAGAGCGGATTCAAGCCGGTATACAGACGACTCTAAAACGGACTACGGCGACGGAGTTGGAATATACACACAGAAGCTTTAAAAAGGCTCTTTCGGTAAGTTTTAGCAAAGACACAACGATGTTCCAGCCTGAGATCGCTGCAATTCACCATTGTTTTAGAGAAATAGAAAATTGAACCCAGCCAGGTGGAAACGTCGCTATTTTTTCTGACGCTTCATTTAAATCTTCTCTGGCAGTCAGTCCACACTTAAAGCTCTTAAGTTCCGTGAGTGTAGAGTCTAGGCTGATTTGGGGCCGCGTATGCGCCCTAAATCAGGTGGGCACCCAAAGGAAATTAACACTGACCTAGGTTCCTAGCCACACCGGCGTGAGGAGAAACGAGGCGGCGGACGAGCTAGCCCGGCGAGGTTTATCAAAGGCATTCTTTGGAGCTGGCCCTTCTTTTAGCACTACCAAATCGCAAATTAAAAACAATTCCATCAATGAATGGACACATAATCAGTCCAAAAAGTGGTGGCAAAAACCACCGGGACAAAGACAGGCAAAATAGTTCCTAAAGGAGCAGGGGCCTGAATTCACGAGAGATCTACTGAAGAAAGACAGGAAGACTGTCAGAATGATTGTAGGTCTGCTGACTGGTCACTGTAGACTGAATAGGCATATGTACAACATAGGTCTGGCAGATGACTCAACATGCAGATTCTGCCAAAAGGAGGAAGAAACACCAGTTCATGTGCTGTGCCAATGTGACGGCCTGGTGAGGACAAGAATTCTAGTAATAGGCGTGGAGAATTGCACAGCTATCACCTACACAAAGAAGCCGCTCTCAAAGATGATAGGCCTAATTAAGAGGGCAAAATCAGAGAGCGTCTTCTAGGAAAAAAGGGGATCACAATAGATCTGAAAAGGTCGCGGTGAAACAGGTCCGTAGGCCACTCCTAATCTAACCAAATTCCTTTGAGAAGGCTCAAACATATAAGCGTGACTCGCATTCCCACATACTTGCTTGGAAAGTAGGAGATAAAAAATTGCTGTAAAATCCAGTGGAACTAGGACAATATTGTACATAAGGTATTGCCATTACCCCCGACGTTTTATTTCTTTTTAAATTATACTCCTTAGTTATTTACAAGTTTTCGGTAACTATTAGGCTTATAAAAGGAGTCACGTGCATGAATTCGAAATATTATTGAAAAGACTGTCACTGACATGAACTTTTCTAGATATTGTAAAACAACAAACATAATTTTGTTGTAAAAGTGTATTCCCACCTATTACCCGCTTTGGTAATCATAAGTCATAATCACACTTGTTTTTCAGAAAATTCAACGCATAGATACATGCATCATATACACCTTTAAACACAAATTCAAATAATGCTGAAAAAAGAAAACGTGAAAATTTCGACAAATTAATTCAATAATTCAATTCAATAAAACAATGTCGAACTTATTTGTATTTCAAATTGAATGATTACAAATGTGCTATAATTTACTTCGGGTTTCCTAATATCATTTAAAACACAAACGTGAACTTTTAATAGATATAGTTCTTTCATCCTCCTAATAGGCATATCATAATAATATCTCAGCACTACAGGGCCCTGAAGGCTCCCTCCTTCCCCTTTTGGCTTAGGTGCTGGAACATACCGAGCTGCTGAGAAGTGTTGTCTGAATCGTCACTTAACAACCGGTACCGCATATTGCTGCTTGACTCGCAAGATTGACGATGCACCCTTCTTTCTCACAAGGGAACCCCGCGAACAGTAAATCACAGATTTTGATGAAACTTTGTCAATTTGTAGACTCCATGGAGTGTTACTCAAGGACGCTTTCCGTTGCTGCGGAACTTCAACTTTAGGGGGTGCAATTCACCTTTGCAATTTAGCCCAAATCTGTTTTTTTCTGAATACTTTTAAATGGTAAGAGATACTAGAGAATGGCGGACTTGTACCGTTTAGTGAGCGCTTTCGATTGGTGTAGATATTTATATACAGGGTGTTCCAATTAACGTGCAATACGTATGTTGTGCTTATTTTATCGAATTTGAGAAATCGGTTGTAATGGCCTCTTTTGTGATCAAATAGTCTATAGAAAGGTAATTTAAAAAGTTATACAGGGTGTCCCCAAAAATATAAATTTTAGCATATTTCCTTATTTTAAGGAGATACTCTGTATACTGCTATGTGGCTGCATTGTATGTCGAAAATCACTGTAAACTTATACTAGGCGCTAAATACCTAGTTATATGTGATAGTTTTCTAGTTATACGCGTTTAGATGTATGTAAGATTATATTATCCCCGACAGCAGGCAGATGAAAACAATAGGTCACATAGTACACTAATGGCTTGCTTCCACTATTTTTGGAGAGATGTGAGTAGCGAACGTCTCACTTACTAACTAGCGAACTATTTAAAAAAATGGTTTACGGATGTGTACACCGAGTAGTGGAACATCAACAACTTTACTACTAGATTCTTGGGGTGGTCACTGTCCACGGACTTTACAAACTTCTATAGTAACCGCTCGACATGTACGGCTTTCGTGTGTGGAAGGGATTTGTCAAACGGCTTTCCGATGAAGTTTTGCTTGCAAACATTGACCTTAATTTACATCAATGCAATATGATAATCAAATTACAATCATTGGTTCACAATCAACTGTCCTCTCCAAGATATCGAAACCTATTTCTATATTCCTGGTACAAAAGCGGTTACATAGAATCCAGACCAGACAAATTTATTCATCCAGTGACATATGCGTTTTCGTTCGATGATGAAGGCATTTTACCCATATGCTCAATATGTGGACAGCCCGCTTTTATAAGATGTGCACGTTGTACCCAATATTTATGTTTTCAACACTTTTTTGAGGATTTTCACTATCATGATGAAGAGTAATACACGAACTGGAAGGATGTATATACATATTTTCACTACTGACTTTTATTTTATTAAAATAGAGCAGGCTGTTTGTGTCTTACACAAAATAAAATAAGGTAATAATTAAATTATAATTAAATTGTACGTCGACTGTATATTGTAAGTTTTTCTTTTAATGGCTCTAGCTACCTGCACATTTGCAAAACAATATGAACTCAACCAATATCAATAAACTAATAAATCAATATTATATAATTTTATTTGCGTACTTACCCAGAACAGTATGAGTATGAAACTTGAAGTCGTAATCTGTCGTTATTTCGTATATACAGTGTAATGTTAAAAGTATCAGCAACAATCTGCTGAAGTAGTTGCATTTTCTTTTGTCTGCTGTTGAGGATAATATAGTCTTACATACAACCAAACGCGTATAACTCGAAAACTATCACATAACTATTTAGCGCCTAGTATAAGTTTACACTAATTTTCGACATACAATGCAGCCACATTGTCTTCATTGGAATAAGGAAATATGCTAAAATTTATATTTTTGTGGACAGCCTGTATAACTTTTTAACTTACCTTTCTATACACTATTTGATCGCAAAAAAGGCCATTATAACCGATTTCTGAAATTCGATGAAATAAGCACAACATACGTCATTTCACGTTTATTGGAACACCCTGTATATAAATATCTACACCAATCGAAAGGGCTTACTAAACGGTACAAGCCCGCCATTGAAACTTTTTTCCTATCTCTTACCGTTTAAAAGTTATTCAGAAAAAACCAAATTTGGGCTAAATCGCAAGGGTGAATTGCACCCCCTAAAGTTGAAGTTCCGCAGCAACGGAAAGCGTCCTTAAGTAACACTCCATGGAGTCTACAAACTGACAAAGTTTCATCAAAATCTGCGATTTACAGTTCGCGAGGTTCCCTTGTCAGACGTAGTGCTGGTACCAATATACATATAACAAAAGTATTTTATTATGATCAAGAGAAATTGTATTTGTTTCTTTTTTGAAAGATTTTGAAATATTTTATGCAGTCAAACTATGTTTTAAACATACATATCTCACATCCTTGTATTTTTGAAGAATAAAGAAATCGTCATAAATAAGGTAAGTTGGGTTTGAGCAAAATAAGAATCCAAAATCGGGACGATATATAAAAAGATTCAATGAACTATCCATCAGAAAACTTACTTCCCGTATGAAATATGAGAATAACAAAAATTAAAAGAAAACTAAAATCTCTATTTGTATCTTTGAACTACTGAATATTTTATTACCGGTTAAAATAGGGAAATTAAAATAAATTTCATACACGATTTCACAATGGAGTTCAAGATTTCAGATGATTAAAATTTTACCGGATTTGTGACGTCTTTGACTGTAAATTCTGAGCGACTGCCTCGGCGATGCAATTGGAATTGCGTAATTAAATTGCAATGCAGATTAAGCCCTTTTAATTGGAAATAAGATCGATTTTTAATCTATAAAAAAAGGAGAGGGGAGAAGATGAAGTACAATCGTACAAGACGCTAAAAAAATTGTGTTTAGTTGTCGTATATGTGCTAACAATCATTTTCTAATTTTAATTCTATATGAGCAAGATTCGAAACAATTTATAAAGTGTGTTTGGTGTTCGTTTTAAGCACGATATTCAATTCTTATTTAAAAATAAATAAAAATGTTGATAAATATGCACGAAACAGTAAGATTAAATAATTATAACAATTATATATTTAACATATAACATTAAATATTTGAACGAAATACTGTACCTACATTTTTTTTATCGAATGGATTTATTGAATATATTCAATATTCCGATTCCATTCACTTTTCGTTGATTTAAAAAATAGCTTTTAAGTTGTACATAAATAAATAAACTATACTAACTAACCAAATATTTTTTGCGCCACTATAGTAATTTATTTTTCTAGTAGTAGTCCAGGAGAAAACTTTATTTGCAAGTTTTGACATTTACAACGTCAAAAATGTCGAAGAAACTAAAAAATCTCACCGAACCTTATAACAGGGACGAGATAAATAAAAACATTCTTAGAGATCACACTAGATTACGTTTAGATCACGAATGTTTAGGTTATAAAAATAAATACAAGGATGAGAATTATAAAATTTACGAAGAGAAGAAACGCCAATTCCTAGAGGCGGGCAGAAAATATCAGGAAATGAACCGCCTGGCATTGCTTAATAATAAAGTAAAATTAGAAGACGACTACGCGAAGTTGAATTTCAATTTTTTAGAAGAAATACCAGAGGAAAATATATTGGATGTCGATAAATATGCCGAAACAGGTCGATTGTTGCGGAAGAGAACTGAAAGGCCGCTTAACAAAATTCCTGAAGTGAACACCGGTGTCCCCTGCATGACTGAACCTTTCTTTAGACGATATTTAATTTTAAATAAATTCATACAAGTCGCTAGAGGTATCATATACAGAAATAGAATGCTTAAAAATTTGGAGATACTTAAAAAACTAGATGAAGATAAGGTTTTGGAGTATGAAACCGGGAAAAAAGCAATGCCATAATATCTCCTATAGTGATATTTTTGATAAATATCTGTAATTTGTGCTTAAAAAATTTCAAAATTATTCATAGCTAAAATTTGATGCAGCTGTCAATTTTAGTACTCTCTTGAACTCATTGAAGAGATTGCATTACTTTTTAAAATAGATAGTAATAAATAAATTTTTAATGGAAAGGTAAAAAATAAAAAAATTAAATAACCGCAGATGTAAATAAATTTATAAATTAAAAAAAAAGTAGTGACTATTATTGGTATATATGTACGGCGTCTGTTCGGACATGTGAATCGACTTTTGAATAAACTACTTTGTAACTGTTATTGGAGAGGTAATTGATTGCTTGTGTATGATGTAATATCGTATTACATATTTGATGTACTTTAAGAAACGGTTAATTAACAAAAATTCATTGCTTTATTGTGATTCAAACCCACAATTCTAGAACTATTCCAACAGTGGGACCAACTGTCATCTTAATTTACAATTATTTCGTCGCTGAAACAATTTCTTCTGTTATAGTAATAGGAATATTTATACAAAAAAAATATTAAAGTTATTTAGATAGTACATATGTGTATAATTCTAGCAAGACTTTTAAAGAAGTATGCATTTCATAAAGTGCAGTTGCCACATATATCTGACGAGCTAGTATGTACACTTCTCACAGGAAAAATCGGGACACCAGCAATTCAGAATTTTAAAATTTCTTGATTGTAAATGCAACTTTCGGAGGACGTATTCACTTATCATAGCCATAAATCACTTAATCATATTACTGCCATCAAAGGTAACGACTAGAAATTTAAACAGAAAAATAAATATATAGAGAAAAAGGTTTATTGTATAGAATAACAAATCGGAGTTTCGGTGGCGGCGTTTCCTTTAGAAATACCAATGAAAAAAAAATACATAACAACAAAAAGAACTCTTGAATAGACGGCTTCATTTAGAAATATATATGTATTTAACTTGTTTGATGTTATGTAGAGATAATTCTTTTTTAAGGAAACATGTGGTGATGGGATTTTATTATTTAAAATTATGTTACTTGTTGGTGCTGCTTTGATATTAGTTTCTATTTTCTTGAAATATGGCCAACACTGGGTCTCTTTACAAACTGTCTTTATGTAGCACGGGTTTATTAACAATTATTTAAATATTATTGGATTATAATACATAACAAACATTGTAAGAAAGCATATTGTTCGTCAATCTCAGTTAGTGCTAAAATATTATTGTTGAATTTGATACATTTAATACTTTTTCGTTGTTACTGCCCGAAGCTGTGTTAGAGACCTAAAGTGTTAGCTATATTTCAATAAAATAGAAGGACATTGGATTACACAGGCGATAGTTAAGATATATTTCTTGAAAATACAATAAACGGAGGGTTAATAAAATAAATAATTTCTTTATGAAATTAATTGCTTTAAAAATTTTGTAAATAATCTTGTGTTTAAAACTGTTTTTGGTAAATTTTAAATACATAGAAAAATATTTTGTAGTAATACAATATTTAAGAATACTAAACAACAACAATAATTAATACATCAATAATAGTGTAATTAATCAATGTGAAAATCACATTGTTCAAAAACTCAGGAGGCTGATTGACATATTGTCTGTTGCTAAAGTATTACTTGCGGCCATAAATCAAATTAAGCAACTAATATCATAGTAATAGATAATATAATTTTAAAATCCCATCGCCATATGTTTTCTTAAAAAAAGAATTATCTCTACATAACATCAAGGAAGTTAAATACATACATGTGTATTTCTAAATGGTGCCGTCTACTCAAGAGGCGTTTTAGTTGTTATGTATTTTTTTTGCATTTCCGTATTCGGTATTTCTAAGGAAACACCGCCATCGAAATTCCAATGTGTTTATTTAATGTATAAACCTTTTTCTCTATATATATTTGTATTTCTGTTTAAATTTTTAGTCTTTACCTTTGATCTCAATAATACACACAAAAAAGTGATTTATGGCTTTATAAGTACATATATCCTCTGAAAGCTGCATTTACACCCAAGAAATTTAAAATTCACGATTGCTGGTGTCCGATTTTCCTTGAGAAGGTACAATAGAGGCTTTTTACGAAAGAGGTTCAGTTTAGCGAAAATTTTCAGTGTTAAAAATTTGGAATAGTATATAAATACTTCTTCCTTCTAACTTAACACTTCGGATTGAGCGAAAGTCGTAATCAACTTGTCACTTTAAATGGAACAATATTTTGAAATTCAGCATAAGGTTGTATGACGATTAAATTAAGGTTTTCTATACCTATCTTCAACTGTTTCTAAAAATAGAACAGGATGAATGAAAAGTTTTATATTTGCGCTGTTGTATGTAATTGATTAATTTTCACATACTTTACATGCCACAGGTCTTGCATTTTAATACTACCAAGTACTTTACATTTTTTCACCAAAACGTAGTAAAATATTCCTTCGTAGCAAACAGTATTCGTTTTCAGAAACTCTACTGCCAGTTTTTCGGACAGGGAGATGAAATCAACAACTTTTTTGGCTAAAGTAATTTCAAGTTACGAAGTTCAATCGAGTCGACGTAAACAGAAGAAATAATTATTATTGGTTTGAGGATAATCCGCGCAAAATTAGAGATACATATTTTCAAGAAACTTTTAGCACCTACAGAATGCCTAAGCTGTAGTCTTTATAAAATTTCTTATTATTTTTGCTTTATTTAACATCTTCCTAAATGTTTTTGTATTTTTTGGGAGCACATAGGGGTATCTTCCATTGAAACCTCGATTTTTTGTATTCTCCAAGAATATAAAATAGATTTCAAATGCCCACATTAGAACACACAACTTCAATATTTTCCAGCATCGGGTTTATAGATTACACTTACCTGAACACTAAACAGGTAAGAAACAATAATTGTAACAATAATAATCTCTAATAACAAAAAAATATTGTAATCTCAAAGATATACCTCACCAGGTACAAATTACGAGTACTTTAAAGGAAAACTACTGAAAATGCATTTAATTCTACATGTAAAAATAGCCATGTATATTTCTAATTTTTAATTTTTTAATTATATTTTTAAATCGTGCGACGCTCCCCCTCTCCCTCGGCCGACTTTTAGGCAAACACGGCCTTGGTATTCACAAGTATGCTCTCATGGAGTAAACATCATTTCACCTACATTTATCTCTGGTGCTAGATTAATACTACCGCTTGTAGTTTTTTGAAAGACAGCATGCAGGAGTAAAGGGCAGTGGGCGTGGTTTTAGATCTTCGCTGGAAAATGTTCAGCAACTACGGCGAGTTGTTATGCATAGGTGTAGTCGCTATTTATAAATGTTCTCAGGCCGATGTGGTTCCTATATCACTAATTTTTAGACATCCAGTATGATACGAAGGAAATGTTTTACCACTTTTTTTTTGTAAAACAACGTTAATGCTCTATAGTTTTAAAATACCACACCTCTATCAGTCAAAGCAAAAGAATATTATTCAATTACGTACAACATCGTAAGTGGAAGTGTAAGAAACTTGTAAATATTTTAGAAAAAAAGTAATTACCTAATTATTGCAAGTTCCAGTTTTTTTTTTTAATGATGAAAAAAAAAACTTCTAACTGGAGCCGGTTCCGTGGAAAACACGTGTGCATGATAGATTCACAACTGTCCATACGTTGACACATATAGGTAGCCTGAGTCAAATCGTGTATTACTAGCACGATAAAATAAATGCAACCAAGAATTATACTAAATAGTGCTTGAGTATTTAAATCAGGGTTAATTAAATACGGGCTTATCTGGTAACCCCGCCTTTATATGTGGTTTTATGGAATTTATTCGTTAGGTTGAATCCAAAGAAACTTCGTTTCGTTTTGCTTAACGTTATATATTACAATGAGCAAGGAAAATTAATGAACTGTTTATCTGTAATCAACACAACTTCTAATTATTACTAGGATTATTTTATATGTCAGAAAGCAAGCTTGTTATATCATGTAACGGATATAGCGAGTTCTAATTTATATGGTAAACCTTTAATGGAATGATCCACATCAGTGTAGTAATTAAACTTGTTTTCTTTTTTCTTTCATTCTTTGAAAACAAAAGCAATTAGAAGTTTGATAGTAGAACTTGCATAAATAATTTTACTTCTGTAACTTTCTTAAAAAGTGTAATTGAAACTTAGGAATGATAAATGTATTTAAATGTAAAGTTATTCCTTTAGTGTTAAAGTTATATTATTACATAAATAGAATTTTAAATTATTTCTAGCTTATTAGATGTCTCCTCAACATTTTCTTTTGTATTTTAAGAAATATTCAAATCTCATATTCTAAGTAGATATTACTATGAAAATCTTTTATCGGTCGTCTTAGAAAACTACTTTTCGTGAAAACTACATATACATGAACTTAGACAAGTAGAAATTTCATCGTATTTGTCATTAATCTAACAAAATATTTTGTTATTTATTTATTATAAAGGGCTAAATGAGCAAATAATTTGGTTGAATTAACCAAATATTTGTTTGCCCATATTTAACTCAATGTTTAGTTAATTTAAACAAAATTTGGTATTATCAAATACATCGGGTTTTCAGTATATCGGTTGTTCACTTTCGGCTATTTTTTACTCATTTCTCTCATTATTTTCGCAATAGGCGTTCTGAAAGCTTAATATTATTGGCTATGGGTAATCGTTGTTTACTTGATCATCTGAGTGTGGTTCTTTTGGCTACATTTTCTATAAAAAATGTAGGAAAGAGTGAGGTTCAGCACTAATTCAACAGCTGTTGTTGGAAAAGATTCTTATTGCTTCACTTACGCATACAAGTGCAGTAGCAGTGATGCGCAAGATGGGGAGGTGACTATGATATCAGGCATGGAGGGTCACTGCAGCTGGGGAGTCACAGAACTTTATTGTACAAAAGAAATCCCATATACTATTTTTATAACGCGATACTAAATTACTTAAAAGAAAATATTCGATCAAATCAATTCAAGCAACGTCTGAAATTATTTTTGAGAAATATGGCTTTCTACTCTGCGGGGGAGTTTTTGAATCTAAGATAAGAGTAACTTGTATACTGTTTTTTTATATATGTCTCTGTATGTTATTTGCATTTGTTTATAAGTACATGTTTTTTTTTTGTATCGCTTTCACTGTGCTGTTTGTTTATTTATACTTTTGATGATTCTTATACACTGTCATGTGTCTGACATGAATATACCTCTTATTATTATTATTATTATTGTTATTTTAGTTTGCCGTATCGTAATGCATTAAGTAGCAATTTATCCTAGAATTTCTCTGTCTCTGAAGGAAATCCAGACTCAGAAATCTCATTAGAAACTCTAAAGCAGCTAGTCTCTGAAGAGTTTTACTGAACCCACTGAACAGAGGCAATGCTCTTTAAATGATCTCTTTAAACAATAGTCGATCTACGAACTGGTCACTGCAGACCAAACGGCATATGCATACCCAAGGCCTGGCAAAGAGAGCTATTTGAATATTCTGCCAAGACAAAGTTTTTCGATTCATTTTCTGTGCCAATACGTTGACCTAGCGAAGACAAGGTTTCCACGGTTGTACTCACAAAATACTAGAAGGAACAGCCACACAAAAGAGCTGTGCCAAAGGTGATAGGTCTAATTAGAAAACAAAATTCAAGTGTCTTCTAGGATAAATCTGAAAAAGTCGTGATGGAACAGGATGATATTAACACCTTAATTGTAATTTAATCTACTAATGTGAAATAAAAGATTAAATTAAGAGATAACATTGTCAATTTATTGCTGTTTGTTGAACTTAACAACGAATTTTTCATACATATTTAGCGGGACATTCCTCAGATTTTTTTTGTTATAACGAAATTTCCGTATCTCATACTGTGTGCTGTTACCTTCTCCGTAGCATAACTCTTATATTGGATCATATAATATCTTACCGTACATATATTTTGGAGAATAAACAGCGTTCGCAATAATATCTGCAGCGAGGACCGCCCAACGCTCTTTCTATTCACGTGGCTGGAATCCGGCACATAAATCTAGTTATAAACGGACAGAATACAGGAATAACACGGATATATATTCCGTAATCCTGGTTAATCCTCTAGGGACATATTCATCGCTGGGAAGAAGGGTTGCGTATTATTTATGTTCAAAATTATTAGAAGTGAATAGGTTTAATTACTATTGCGAGCTGTTAATATTATTGCAGATATTTTGAATGAATTAATATAACATTTTCTGAGTTTCTTATCCTAGATAGGGCACTACAGTATATTAAAGAAGCCTGCGAGATACTATGTGAGTCAGGACGTTATGACGTCACTACTATATTGAAAATTTTCTCTTCGTCGAAACGTAAACAACCGTTAGGTTATGTAACTGTTAACAGAACCTACTGACTGATAAATAAACAAGAAATTTGAATATAAATATTAACAGTTTAATTTTTAAGAGCCAGCTAAAGCTCATTCATACTGCAATATGCAACTCATTTTTTCGATATTAAATAATTTCAATTTTTTTACTTACTTTACATACTTGCGAAGTGCTTTGCACTTGTCTACCCAATATATCGGAAAAAACCTGGAGAAACCGAAGCAAACCGAATACATGGTTGTCCAAATGGCGAGCAGTTTCGATAGTCACTGCGCCAATGTAATCAGACGGACATCCCAGCAAAATTGTTGACTTTTTCACATTTAATGGCAATTTCATAATCTTGGTTATATTTTCTATGTTATAGTAAAATTTTATCTCTATCACTGCTGTGTTTCTTTGTAAAGCCCCTCAAAATTCATCGTGTTCGGCTGTCAAAATGAACTGTATTTGAACTAGAAGCGGCTTGAAAACATTTTTTTACACTCTTAAAGCAAAAATCACGTAATCGTCCTAAAGCATTACGCGTTTTCTCAACTTGTTGGTATACTATTTAGCAGTATTTAAAAAACTTTCAGTCTTTTATTAGATATTTCAAAGTCGAGGTTCTCTTTTTAAATTTCAAGGTTAATGGTTAAAATAGTAAAATGCTCGCATATGCCTGCACTTTTTAAATAACTAAAACAACTTGAGGTTGCATTCACGCAAAAAAAACGGCTACTTTTTGCTACTTTGAAAGTGTGTGATCTTGTTTAAAATACTATGGTTACCTCATAATGACAGTTGTCATTATACAGGCTGCCCCATCGAATTGGGACAATTTTTCAAACTTCTAGTAGGAATTTGGTTTTGAAACTTAAGGTGTAGTTATGGCCAGCTATGATCTATTTAAGGATAATATTTTCAGCCTTATTGCACTTTAAGTATACAGGGTGTCGGTATTAACTTTCTTATTTTAAATGGAATGGTGCAATTTTTAGGGGGCCAGTGTATTGCCCATATCATTTTTGATAAGTTTGTATTAATGTATCCTATTCCTAAAGTTAATCGTTTTTGAGATATTTATAATTTTGTCAAAATTTTGACGTTTGCACTCTTTCGAATAAAATTAATAAAAGAGACTAACTTCCTTATGTATGTATCAGAATCGTTTTTAAGTAGATGAGAAATATTTTGAACAATCACAAGGAACGGCAATAGGAAACCCATTGTTCCCGTTCATTGCTAATTTATTCATGAGTAGATTCGAAACGGACTTGAAAAAAGACATTGAAGATTTTCCAAGGAGTGCCACTATTTTAACTTTAAAAGAAAATCGCCACAGAAATTTTGTTAAATTACCTTTCCATCGTATATCAAACACAAACTTAGAATTTAGAACTAAGAAGTCTTCTAAGCAACGCGATAGATGAACCTCATCTCAATGAAAGATCAGCTATTTGCAAAATTTGTTTGTAGCAACAAACAAACAAAGCGTGCGATGGGGACTAGGTTTAAGGAACACATAGCAAGTTATCGCTACGGGAGACTGGAATCATCCAACGTGGTGCAACATACTGCTGTGTATTAATTGAGGTAAATAAAAAATGCAAAAATGATTTTAAAATGAAAAAGAAAATAAAATATGAACTAGCTCAACGGAAAATTTTTAAATAAAACAAGAAAACTATGAATCGCAGAGTTACCCTCGCGAATTAAAACTTTAATCTAACCACAAAAAGTAAAATTGTGAGTAAATGAAATCAGACTTTCTTAATCACACGAAAAATTGTAAAGGTTTAATATAAAATAAAAGAACAGAATTTTTAACCCAGTGACGCTAATTAAACAATAAATTTATTTTTAACAAAACGGGCTAAAATACAATAGTGCAGAAAAAAGCCCCGAACTGAAGGTTCTGGCCTAAAATAAAAACTGCACTAGACTCTAATTTAAAATAGGACAATGCTATTTCCTATGCAAAGCAAAAAAGAAAGGTTTTATTTGTTCAGGAAGATTATTCAATATACACAACCTTTGAATTTCTATCCACGTGGTTTCACAAATTAAAATAATCTAAGCGTTGACAAATGCTAGAAATTTACAAAAAATGAAAAAGCTAAATGGAAGAATAATGCTTCTACTCACCCAAACGAGGTGATAGAAAAATAAAAATGATACAGCAAATAGATTAACAGAAAAATTAACTCTTACAAAATATAAATATGAGAGAAAAAACTAAAATGAATCTTCCTAAACAAAAAAATAATAATTGATCTTATATTTACAAAGTGTACTCTTCAATACATTAGCAATTATTACAAAAAATTCTTTGATTGAACTATAATTAAAGAAGAATATAAAATAAAATTTTTCAATACAAAATGAGCAACAAAGATTTAAGAAATACGTCTACCTCACATCAATAGTTGAACAAGGAAGTCCTTAACAACATCCTACAATTGTTTTTCTTACAAAAATCCCTCTCTCAAAAATCGTACAACGCAGATGTAGAACATTACAACGACAAATATTAAATAGAATACACATAAAATCAACACAAGCGAACAATATACATTTGAATTACTGGATTAATTAAAAAAATCTTAACAACACATAATTAAAATCATACAATAAACTCTTAATATAAGCTTATTGCAAAACAAACAAAATTGTGAAAATTCTCGGTAAATTGAAAATCAGCTGTACAGACAAATAAATAACAACAACCATAATATGCAACTTAAAATACACCTCAGTGATAAAGGGGTAGTACGGCTCACGGAGTCCAAAACCACAGCAATACGTATAAACCATATCGGACATAAAATTGACATGGAAAACCTTGTGTTAGGGTACTACTAGTTTGTAGATCGATGCGCCGTGTGAGAGGCACTGAAGGGCTAATCCAACTTTTAAATCGTTTATTTCTTTCAATAAACAAAAACATATATTCTCATAAAATATATTCACATATATACATAGAAAATAAAATAAAATTCTCTCAACTTAAATCTCCTTATATAACAATTCTTTTGTCTCAGTATGGTTCATCGTTTGTGTACATTCAGATGAAATATTTTACACGTACACGCGCGCAACAGCCAGCGGACACTACTCCAACTCTGTATGCCTACCCCTTACATAAGCGTTCCTTTCCGGGATTGCGTTTGGTGCGCCCTCTACGCCTGGCCTTGACGGCGGCCACTCTATGCTGCTGCCGCATTGCCAGCGTTCTGTATTCGCGCGCGTTCCGGATAGTCTCTGCCGTACGTACGCGCTCCGCGGAAGTTTCTATCTCACAGTACACCATTCTATTAAGCGTTATATTTTTGCGCGCGCTTTGCATTTTATGTTTTGAATTTATTTGAGCTTACATATTGCTGTGTACTGATGGTACCAGCATAAATGCAAAATGAATTTATAAAAATGAAAATTTAAATTTAAATTTACTAGCTCAGCGGATAAAAAAATTAAAGGGCGCAAAAGTGCTCTCAAACTCAGGGTTATTTTCACAATTGAAACTAATCATGAAAAATAAAATGTGGCGTTTGAAAAATTGACTTTCTTTAAAAACTTCAAAAAATGAAAAGGTTGAATCAAAAATAAAACGAATAGAAACTTTGAATGACGTTAATAATCATAAATTTTATTAAAAAAAAAAAAACATTTAATTACACCTTCGCAGGAAAAATAAAACCATAGACAAAAGGTCTTGGTCGAAACCAAAACCTGCATGAATCTACAATTTACTAAAGGACAATGCAAATCCTTTAAACAAACAAAAGAGGTAAATTGTCCAGGAAGATAATCCTTATTACAACAAAAATCCACGTGGTTTCAAAAATTAATACAAACTAAATTAACCGTGAAGAATTCAAGTGAACTAAAAATAGGAAAACTTAACTACAAGCACAATGCTTCCATTCACCTTACCCGAGGTGATTAAAAATAATTACAAAACAGCAAAAAAATATAAGAAAAACGAAAAATTAACTCTTTAAACTTAAATATATCTTCCTGTACGTAAAATAATAAAAGATCCTATATCCTGTGTACACAATAATATAACACCAATTATTATAGCAATGAATTCTTTGATGGATGAGATAAATTCAAAACACGAATTCAAAACTAAAATCAAAAGGTAAGGACAAAATGGCAGCTAATATAAATTTACATGTACTCACTCGGCATCTCGTCAAAGAACTGAGCCTCTGGGTAAAACACGGTCGCATATAAAAAAAATTACAACATCTGCGTGCTAAAGCAGCGCATGAATCGCAAAGAAAATAAAAACTAGAATATTACAATGAACTATATACAATACTGGTAAACGCAAAATGTACAAGTGAATGAATTTAATTTAATTTAAACAGAACAATTACATTAAATTTAACAAACAATTCTATTAACAAAATCTTTTCGAAACAAAATATTAAAATTGTGGAAACTCTATCATTGCATTGATAAAGGTAATCTGGTATGAATAAAAATACAAATTTGAATTTCCGGAAACCCGGGTGCCAGACCACAGCAATATGAATAATTAAAAATAAAAATAACCAAAAATTAGTGAAAAATGTACAATCACTCAAAGAGTTGTATGGAAAAAAATTAAATAACGTATGGAGTCGGGAAGTGGCACCCCTTCACCACTCACTTTTCATTGATTTGCGGGGGTTGAATGGTTCACATTTGTCGCTAATTCTAGGTATTTCGAAGGATCAAGTAGGCGTAGAAAAAGCACTTGTAAGTATAGTTCCTTTTTAGAGAGAGATAACGGTGTATGTTTAGGTAATAGGTCTCTTCTAATTTTTACTGAATTCATTCGGGCTTCGGTTGATAATTGGACCCCCACGTGTTTCCGAAACAATTGTCCAAAAATAATAAAATCTTATGTAGGGCGGAATGATCGAATATTCATGTGTCAATTTCTTCATTTTAAGAACAACGAATTAGCAGTTTTAATATTTATAGCTACGTAGCGGTATAATATTTCTTAAAGATACAGAAACGGATTAAGATTGATGGGTATAGTGCATTGTTCACTTGGTGCAAGAAAACAGTTTTTATACATGTAGGTACATTAAACAACGTTACCATCTAATGCTATTAACAAAAATAGATACAATACAAAAAAATAAGCAATAAATAACATCGCTTTACTATGGGTTAAAGTATTTTTGTTTTTGTTTTTTTTTTCTCTTGTAGTACAATGTTTAAAGCGAGCCGCAAAAATTATTTTTAAGACATAACGCCGAAAATTACGTTCTAGATATTCTAAAAGATCACCATTAATCCAAACAGAAAAGAATCAGAATTTTTTTGATCGCGTTCGTCGCATCAACTGAGAATTTTGCCCTCAAATAAGAAGACGTGACGTAAATCGCTTACGAATCCGGATAAGAAACCGCGTAGCTCGGTGCGCACTTACCATTAACTCCCCTTTGACCTTTCATGCGGCGTCCCACAGATGGCGATACAAGCGTCAACGTGCGATCCGGTCTCAAAGACGGTCGCTTTTCCGCAGGCAACGACGGCTCCAGTACTGTTTCGGACCAAACGGCTTCGACCATCGAATCAATGCTAGACGATCTCGGCATTTTACTGCTCGTATTCTCTCTCCTGCAAGAAATTTATGACACGTTTAGCGAGAGGCTACGAAACATCACATAAATCTGGAGCAATAGTAAGCTGATCTGGATTTTATTCGCGAATATTTCTATTCTAAAGCTAAATTGAACTGTAGATCTTAAGTATGAGACTTATAATGCTGTAAATGGTTTCATCATCACAAAGGTCGGTAAAGTATCATAGCCTTGTCAGCTTTATATTGCCCGGTTTGAAATGTATCTAGATGATGTCACGTTATAAGTAAGAGAAATGCGCGTTTTTTATAAACTAGATACCAAAAAAAAAATGCAACACTCGATGGAGGTCGTCAACAAAGCTGCGTGTAAAAAATCGATGATAATCGTTTGTCAGAACTTCATACACGAAGAGGGAGTAGAAATTCTCCCCTGGCCTGCTCGCTCTCCAGATTTAAACCCGGTCGAGCATATAATATAGAATACGATGGGTCGCTACATAAGGTGCTTACTACAACGAACTTCGTCGTTATCTACAGCAAGCCTGGGATGAGATACCTCAAGATGCCATTCATAATCTCATTCAGATCATGCCTCGCAGAGTTAGACAGTGCATAAACAATCGTTTGGATGTGACATTATATTGATAAATTTTTGCTGGTTGTCGGTATTTTTTCCAATTGTTATGATTTACTACTTGAAATAAGGTGTTGCAATTTTTTTGGCACACAGTTTAATTAGTTGCATCTGTCATAGCTATATTAGAGGCTGATTTATTTTCGATCCTCATCATTGAGATCTCGCTTCTTATAGATAGACGGTTGGTTTAATTTTGCAAAGTTGTCCAATTTTGTAGTTAAGTTTAGCAAGGGCAAGTTAAGAAAAATCTCATTTTCTTATCTTGCCTCTAGCACTTTTATTTATTTGGCCTTGCAGAGAAAAACTAGACACACATTCTCGAGGCCACTTTTAATCTTCTATATAATAGTATACTTGAAATTTTTATACAACGTTTTGATACTTTTCGACAATCATCAACTTTCTTATATCTTATGGACGTCATTGGATTTTGACACCAGTAGAAAGACTTTTCTTTTCTGATGTCAACCATGCGTAACAACAAAAGTTTTTGATATTAGGCTGTAATATAATGACTGACAGCCAGGCTGTCATCAAGGCAGTCTCGAACCCTGTAACTAGGTCAAAACTAGTTAGAGATTGCAAACAATCCCTAATGCACTGGCACAGATACATGTGTCTTGATTGGGTGCCGGGACATGAGATATAAGGAAAAATAGCCGACGAACTAGCCAAGAAGGGCTCTAAAAGACACTTCATTGGTCCAGAGCCCGTATGTGGGATTACTAAGGATCCCGCAAGAAGAGAGATCTGGACCTGGTTAGATAAAGAAAGTACAAAAAATGCATGTCGACTGAAGGTCAACTCCATACCAAAGCGCTAATAGGGGATAGGGATGCTAGATTCTTTGAATCTACTCAGGCGCAGCAAGAAAGAAGCTAAAACCATTACTGGAATGGTAACTGGACACTGTCCCCTGAAAGCATCAGACAACACAGTCGAGTAAGCAACCGTGTAAGAATGCGAACTACAGGAGGAAAGAGTTTCATGTAATCTGCACATGTGAGGAATTGAAGTACTCAGGCAGAAATATGTCGCAAAGAGATCTATTGGAGCCCTGGAAGGTTCTCAGTTCCACCGAGCAAGATACTGGATTTATGAGAACACCAAGCTACTCGAGTGAAAAAGAGAATCAATGGATGGACAAGAACACCTATTCAGAGTGCCCGACTTAGGTGCCCTAATTTAATGAATGAATGAATGAATAGGCTGTAATTGACAAAAAAATCCAATTTAAAATTAAGTAAGGTACGCATTAAATTTCAAACTGTCAATCACTTCAATTATCGTTGCATTAGTAATAGAAAAATGTAATGATATTAATAAAGGTGTATCATAGTAATCCAAATAAAATATTTAAGGCTGAATTTCTCCTTTAGATGGAAAATTCAGAATAAATGGGTCAAATGATTTTGAAATCCTGTAAAACGCATCTTGATTTCTAGTTATTTCAAGTGATAAATGTTTCTTTCTCCTAAAAAAATATTTATCCCCACTCCACTAGAAAACAATTTTCTTATGGCATTTTATGGGCATTAGCTAAGTAGCTAAATAGGACACGATGCTAAATAGATATAAAGATAAGGAGTCGGTCGAATGGTGGGAATATTTTACTAATGCTACTAAAGAATTAGATAGGTTACGGCACGATATTTAGATAGTTAGTAGAGCAGTGCGTATAGTACGGGTGTATAAAATAAATATTGAAGATGTAAATCTTTAATTACTATCGATTAGAGTAATTAGGATGAAGTTATTGTTAAATATTAGAATAAGTACTGATATTATTTTATTTGCTTTCAGTTCATTACGTTGGTCCATCTTTCTGCTGCTGGATGAGGCAACTCCACAATGTGCCAAGAACTGATGAGATGCTTGGAGACAGCACAGCTACATATACATTCTTTAGCAAAACATTTTCCGGTATCAGAACAAGGAAAATATCAATATATAAATGAAATTCAAAATGAATGTCAATTAAAATTAGTGAAAAATTTTTGTGAATATGGTTGGCCAAAAAATAAATATCAAATTCCCGATTGTGTGAAACACTTTGCCAAAATAAAAGATGAACTAATAATTGTAGATAGACTCCTTTTTTTTGATAATAAATTGATTGTGTCATTATCATTGGGGGCCGAAATACTAAATCTCCTTCATAGAGGTCATATTGACAGAAAAAAAAACAAAAATGAGGCCGCGTAATATCTTCTAATAATCTGGATTAAGCACAGGCATTGAACATAAAAAAAAACAAAAGTCAGAAAAATATAAAGGAAATTACTACTGTATCCAATATCTCAGAGGCTCCTGGGAAAAGTTAGGTGTGGACTTATTTACTTATGCAACATAGCATTAGTAGTCCACGATGCCTTCTCTAACTGGTTGGAGTAATTACAGTTAAAAGGTAAATCAGCTGAAACGGTCATTCATACCTTAATGACAATTTTTGCTAGGTTTAGATCTCCTGATGTTATAATATGTAATAACGTTCCCTTTAATAGTTTAAAAGAAGAATTTCAAGATCAACGGTATCGCGAAAAAAGGAGTCAGTATAAGTAAAAATTAGTTAAAACAGGCAGCAGAAGAAGGAAGTGGCATATTCTCTACATTGTTGCAATACTGTAACTTTCCTTTGAACCATATAGATTACTCCCCATCACAATTATTGATGAGTCGTATGTAAGACCAAAGTACCAATATTGTCTGACTTGTTAGCTCCTAAATTATGTAGTAACGTACAGGGAAAACTAAAAAGTAAGACGAAATGTTAACAAAATATTCTTTGAGAAAACCGCCAAAGATTTAAAACCTATAGAACCTAATACTAATCACCTGTATAAGCATTAGTGGGAATCAGAAAAATTAATAAGCTAGCACCCAAGCCCCATATCATATATGGTCAAAGACGAAAGTGGTAAGATATGAAGACGGAATAGAGTTGGCATTAAAGAATTCCTTAATGAATTCCGAAATAATTGCAAGATCTATTCTATTAATGACTGAAATTAGTGAGAATGCAGACAATGCCTATGCGACACTTTGTGTAAAACATCCTATATCAAATAAATGTATTATTAATGTTCCCAATAACTCTGGAAATTGTACGTAAACAAGATCAGGGTGTTTAGTATTAAATACATGTATTATGTCATATATGTATTATATGATGTATGTATATTGAACAGTGGCGCACGTCAGCGCCATTGTGTTGTTGTATTGTGCACTCAATAAGTCTTGTTAATAACAGCTTGTGTAGTTATTTTGAATAGCTGCAATATACCTGATGACGGTATATTATACACAATATGGATTTAGTAGGGTGAATCAACTATAGATGCGATAGATAGGGTTGTAAATTTTGTTAAAACCGCCAGGTTGGAAAAAGTATACAGCCTGTTTGATTTTAGCTGTCACATCAGATACCTCGGTTGTTGTTAGAGATACGACAAAATGTTAAAAAAAGAAAAGTTGTTCTACATTTAAATCCCTATTATATGTCTTAGAATAGAAAAAAAAACAATTGAGCATCAAATGTGTCAGATATAGCAAATATGTACAAAATTTAAAATGAAATGTACCCAATTTTATTACGTATTTTAAAACACTAAAATATTCTCTTTACAATGATCATAGTTATCTAATCATTATAAAACATAAATTGAAAAGTTTGTTACAAATACACATTTAGATAAATTGAACACATTGCCTAAAAAGATAGGCGGTGAAAACAATTACTACGGATTTAGTGTCAAACTTATTATATATTTATTTTCATCAAAAGTAGATTTTTTTGTGAGGTTTTCTGAAGCAGAGAGTTCATATTACTTGCCCACTTGGCAAGTAATGTTGCAGATATCCCAGTAATATTACATTATTTACTAGACAGCGATGTTAAACAAAAACATGTTACTGAAATTTTGCTGCAACATTAAATAATGATAAAAATATTGCCAGGCCATTACAGTAACATTTCAATGTCTAATCAGGAAAAAAATATTTCAAAACAATGTTGAAAAAACAAAGACTTTGTTGTCAGAAATGTTGGGGTAATATTTAGTTGTAACATTGCCATATCTACAAGGTGAATCATTACAAGGAATGTTACAACATTTGCGCTTGTAACGTTAACATATTTACATTTTATAAAGTGTAAGATAGGTAGGTATGTTTCTGCAAATTTAGAATTTTCAAAAGACAAAACCAATGGAGCAAATTTTTCTCTACAAAGAAATAATGTGATGAAATTTTTTTAACATTTTTTGTATAGCCTATAATAAAGATGTTAGGGGGTTGCGGTTGCGCATTGCGCACTTGTAAAAGTAAGTAATCGCTTGCCATCACAAAGTTTTTTCATAAGCGCGCATACACAAGTTGGTGTGAACATGTGGACCCCCTCTTTCACAATATACGGGTAATCGTGACTGGTCAGGCGTGGATAAAGACCATCTCGGATTGTGCGGTCGCAATCTGTTTCGATGAGAAAAATACCCGTCAATAATGAATGCAACATTACCAGGTAAGTTTTATTTATAATGCTAAAGTAGGTATGTCGATCATTTCAAATGTCATCGAAGATCTTAAGACAGATATGTATTATGTATATCATAACCTAATATGTTATAGTAAAAACCTACCTGCTATAAGGATGAGCAATGTCACAGAATGTCATTCTTAGAATTCATAGGTAATTCTTGATCAAATAAAAGTTTAAAAAAATTAAAACAGTGTTATAGGTATATAAAAATATGCAAGCTTATTCTCCAATTTTCAAATATAAATAAAAAATAGTATTTTCTGATCTCTCTATTTTCACGTCTTTTTTTTTTAATTTCAGAAAAATTAGAAGAAATACTGTACTACACGAGTACAGAATAGGAAATAACTGTCACGGAATGGTTTCGTTATGCAAAACAAAGATTTGATGAAAAACGCAAACAATGTTCAAAGAATAAAATGCATTCCGGGCGCTTTTTCTTATGTGTTGGGAGTTTTTGTTCAAGACTCTATTCATGTTAATTTATGCGCCCCATAATCTGTTTCCAATACTGGAAGTTTATTAAATAGCGAATTTAATGTACTTTTTTTTTTAATCATAAATGCCTTTATTGTCTTGTAAAGCAGCACTTTACTTTTTAAAGTATTTATTAATGTATTTCGTTTACTTAAATAGCTATTTATAATATTCATAGTATTACTATTTAGTTTTTACATAGAACTATATGATATATAATTGACCATTTTAATGTAACTGCAAAAATAACCACAAAAAAAGACTTATATCTAATGGTTATATTATAAAAATTGTCTCATCCATTATATTTTTCTGGCATTAATGTTAATGGTAATATTGTAATTTAGTAAGTGTAGATAAATTTGGTAGATAAACCAGAAGGCCCTAAATCGATGTAACATGAAAATTATAATATAAACACTGAAGGTTTCAATAAGACTGATTGAGATTTCGTTTTACATTAATTAACATAATCTCTCGATAAACCTCAACAGCATGTTTCTTGTATAATGCAGCAAGAACTTTTGGAGTAAATAAAAGATCCTAATAGAAACATTAGTATAGATATATTTATAGAAACATTTAATTGCCACACTATCAATATTTCTCTTTAACATATGAAGAAATGTTACGAAAGAGCTATACTTCAACATTAATCGCCATGTTAAAGTAAATGTTGCCTCGAAGACCTCCTATTAACATTACTGGGAAATTGTTTCGTAACATCGCTTAGCCGACATTAAACAGTCGTAGAAATGTTACTGCATGTAGAACATTGTATATGTTTTTGTAACATTTCGCATTACAAGATAACATTTAGACGACGTTGTAGTCATGTTATTTTGCCAAGTGGGTGTCCACAAGATCTAGACATCTTTTATCGATTTCTTTTAGTGCATGGTGGCCCAAGATACACATACATCTGCAAAAAAGCAATAATAATAATATAATTATAAATAATACGCATCTCAAGAATGTATTGCAAACAACGGAGGTCATGTTGAACAGAAATTATTATTACTATTATGTTCATAAATTGATAGTTTCTGAAATTTTAATCTTAATTTACATATTAAAGTATTGTCACTTATATGAAATAGCATAAGTTATCAAGAGAGTATTAAGGATCATTGTTCAATTGGACACTGATAAAAAATTCATTTGTTTCACCGCTTATTTTTCTCCTAATAGCAAAATCCAAATTTCCGGCAATTATTTTTAGTAACTTCATCATTGAAACACTAAATTACCAATAATATTGTATTAAATTACTAATTACTTTGTTGTCTTTCTGTTGAAGTTACTAAGAATAATTGTGTAAAATTTAAATTTTGCTACTAGGGCCGATTAAAGCTTTAATCTACCACAGCGTGGATTTGTAACAAACTTTTCTATTTATGTTTTTAAATGATTAGATAACTACGACATATGATATATCATTGTAAAGAGAATTTATTAGAGTTTTAGAATACATAATAAAATTGAGTATATTCCATTTAAAATTTTGTATGTATTTGCTATATCTAACAGATTTGATGTTCCAATTGTTTCTTATTCTAAGCCATATGATAGGGAATTAGATGTAAAACAACTTTTCTTCTGTAAAATTTGTCGTATCTTTAACAACAGTCGAGATATCTGATGTGACAGCTAAAATCAAACAGACTCTATATTGTGATTTAGTGTATTCCATAAAATTAGGTGAAAAATTTATCTGAAAGAGTAAATAAATAAGTAAGCGTACTTCATAATTTGTTTTCTGTAATAAAACTGTATTTACAATTTATTTCGCTACCAGTTTCGGTCTTTTTGATCTTTTTCAGGCGACTAAAAAAATACAGTCACTTTAAAACTTAATTTTTTATTCGTAGCAAGACATTTTAGTTCCTTTTCCTTTGAGTTCATTTCTAGTTTCCAACTAACCACTTTAAAAAAAACATACTAAAAATAAAACCACGTCTAGCTAAGAATAAAAAATGAAGTTTCATCCAATCCAGTCTCAAAATTTCCTTTTTAAAGTGACTGTAATTTTTTAGTTGCCTGAAGAAGGTCAAACGGACTGAAACCGGCAGCGGCAAATAAAATGTAAATCCAGTTTTATTACACAACAGAAATTAGGAAGTACTCTTACTGATTTATTTACTACAAAGTATATAATACGATTATACTGTTAGATATTAACCCGTTAACGGCGATATTTTTATTAAACAAATTTTGACAAAATTTTCACTCTTTCGGTGGTGGTGAGAATTTGACAGAAAAAAAAAATAATGAAAAGGATATGTAATGATTCGTTCTCACGTAGCAGCAGTTGCCGTTGACGGATTAACCCTAGTCCTACCAACGTTTTATCGTAACGTGTCCTACCAAGGTGTGCCTCACAGGCACACATCTATTTGTACACATTGTTGATGTAAATAATAGCAAAATTATGCATTAATTTATTTTATGTAGTAGGCTATACAGTAAGATTAAAACGATATAGAAAAGAACATTGCTGTGTCAGAAGATATAATTTAAAAATAGTACAAGATAGTAAAATATTTGAAAGTTATTTATGTAGTTGGCAACTTTGTGCACCTGAAGTAATTTTCTCTGAATGTTCACCACAAAACCTTTGCTTACACTTATCACATAACTGTGTTGACATTCTGCTTTCTTTGATGGGCAACTATAGCACCGTTTTCGTTTTCTTACTTCTCGAGCCGAAACTCCCCTGTGGTTGGTACTTGATTCAACGTAGTCTTGTATCAATAGTAAAGTATTAACTTTATGCAGCCACTCCAAACTACGAACGTCTAATTTGCCCCAGTACTAATTCTGTTGTAATTTCTCGTAAGAAAATTTTGCGAAGTCTTCGTTTTTGGAAATATGCAGTCAGCGATGGATATTTCCCAAATGACAAATGAAGCTACTCCACACACATCAATTATATGAAAAAATAGACCAAAGGCCACCTATTAGTTTTGCGTTTCACTGAATATGTATGTACCATCTGATCAAGTGTATCACCCCTCCTTCGTGGAATTGTAGTACTTATTGATTTCAGATTTATTTTTATTTTCCTCATCAATGGTGGAGTCGTTGTGCATTGTAGATAATAAATATGACACAGCGATTTTCTTAGGTACATAAGATACCAAAGTCATTGTCTTCTGAAAACCAAACAAGTTGCTTTCAATATTCCGTCGCCTGTGAAGTAAAAAATTTGGTGGTATGCAGCGCTTATTTTTTCTGAGCGTTCCTACACAAGTTAGGCCTTTGGTAAGCAAACTGGATGCAAGCTCGTAGCTGGTAGAAGTTGTCGAACGTAATATTCCTTTTAGTTCACAAAGGTCTCAACCACCTTTTGCGCTAAGTTTTCTGCTCTGTTGAGACCTTCTTTTCCTAAGTACGGTATACCACGTAACGGATAACTAGTTCCACTATCGCATATCCACCAAATTTTCATACCGTACTTATCTGGCTTGCTTGGCAGGTACTGTCGGGAAAGATACACGACCTCTAAAAGGCACCAGTTGTTCATCGATGGTTAGATTACTGCCAGGAAGATAATATTTCAGCAAGTTTGTATTAACACGGTCCCACAGGTCTCTAATTTGTGCCAACTTCTCCTTTGCCTTCGGAGGGTTCTGGTCGCTTTATCGTCAAACGAATAAATCTTAGTAATTGAGTAAATCTATTTCGTGACATACACGCTCGATAAACAGGATTTCCATATAAAGGATTCCATAGCTCATTATAGTCCACCATCCTTTTTATTTCTTCCAGCAGTAATCAAAAGGCCCAAGAAAGCACGGATTTCAACGTCGTCAACTGGTTTCCACAAATCGCCAAGAATACGAACAGCCTCCTTATTAGTGAAAGTAACCACAATACTAATAAACCGTATCATCAAAAAACAAATTGAATGCGTCACAAGGAGTATCAACATGCACTCCAGGTGGAAGTTTCACTTTGTCAAAGCTGTTGTAATTATGTTGTGTGCACGTGTTTTCCCTTGGCAATCGGCGTGGCATTGCACTCGGTACCATCTTTTTCCAATAAAAAGTTTGCGAATGGCCGGCGGTTCATCATTAGCATCACTATCGTCACTTCCTTCTTGTTCATCGCTTTCTTCATCGCCAGTTTCTTGATAATCCGCTTCACTAGAAGAGGTTTCGTCATTTGGCTCCTTCTTCATCTTCACCATCATTTACATTCCTTCCCAAATCCTCATCACTTTCGTACAATGCATCGAGCAACTCCTTTTCAGTTAGTGCCCGGCGTCGGTCAGTCAACCAATCGGTCATACTTTCTGCATAAATTTCAAAACGAAATAAGCATAAAACAACAAATCTATTTTTACTGGGGTCAATCAAAAACTTTATTTTGCTTACCTGGTCTATACTATACTCTCCACTAGGTAAAAGAAATAAAATTAACCAATAGACACCTAAAACGGCCAATGCGTTCGTTAGGAAAGTCACAAATACACTGATAGCAATGCAGTTTGTAAGCTGACTGTTTTAGCAAAACGCATTTAGGAATTCCCCTTCATATGCAACTGGAAGTTCTTACATACAAGGGGAAAGTCCCGAAATATAAAGCATATCTTATTACGGGGATTTACCCACATACCTAGTTTAAATAACGTGCAATGCATTTTATAGTATAATAACAGTATGTGCCTCAAAGACACACCTTGGTAGGACGTGTCGGTAAATTATGTTTAATTTTTTAGTAAAATAGGAAAAATATTTTAAAAAATTTTTATGTCATTCTGTGTTAAATAGTTTATTTGAGAATACAAAAATCCTCCAGTCTGTGGCAGTTAACTTTACAAAGTTCCAGCAATTTCAAAATCAATTGCTGCTCAAAGCACACCTTTGGTAAGGTTAGGTTAAAGGTACTTCAGATAATGCCGACGATAATACACTGCCAGTTAAAGCAGGGCAATATAATACGTTAAAAAATAGGGCTAATCAGATTTTAACAAATATTTTAACTTGGAATTTACATAATAAATTAAATTTTAATGCGGACAAATCAGAGGCGCTATTTTTTGGCAAACCGAGGCAAAGAAAGCCTTCATTCCAATTAAGGGAGGGTCGAATTTATTGCAAAGAATTTGTCAAATATTTCGGGGTTATGTTAGATGATAAATTTTAAAGTGCCTATTTAGTATGTTACCGCGAAAGGTAGGGAAATGAGTAATAAAATTATAGCATCGGTTAGATGTGACGTGAGATTTAAACGGTAACGCGGCGGGTATTGTTTACAGGAACGCTATAAAACCGGCAGTGTTGTACGCGGGACCGATATGGGCAGACGCGTGTAAAATTAAAGTATTTATAATTAGTAGGGTAGTATGTACGTATTTATGAATGAATATTTTATACTCTTTAGTGGTCTGAATTAGTGTTAAATTACAGTTGTTAGCGTGGTTGGGGTAATAAATAAATATTTAAAACATAAATCTTTAATTAGTATTAGTTAGATAGAACAATTTGGATTAAGTTATTGTTAAGTATTATAATAGGTAAACACATAAAAAGGATTTCTTCAGTTAACTAAATATATTTCTTTAAAAAGTTTTACCTCTTTGAAATATATCTGTATTGGAAATAAGAAATTATTCTTGTATAGAAACAAATATTTTACTTCTGCAAACTTCTCCTAGACCCCTCATCACAAATTGCACTAAACTGGACGTACGTTTCAATAGCAAAGCTATCATCATCAGCAGAAACAATGAATTAGTTCAGTGTTTCTGCTGATGATGATAGCTTTGGAGTATTTTTGTCAAATTTTTTACTTGGTTGTAATCGATAATATTCTTGGATTTAAGGCTTGTTTTAAGAAAAATATATTTTCTCCAAGAAACAAATTTTTCGATCTAAGAAATAAAAGAGGCAACGAAAGAGTGGATCACATATTTGAATTAAGAAAATAAATTCTTTTATTTTTTTTTTTAGGATTTTAATATTTGTGGTAAATCATGTAAGTACTTATGCGTTAAGGTGAAAATTCGTTTTAAAAAATATGATGCAATTTTTGCGGTGGGTTGAATTTGGCTACGTGACACTCGAAGGGTTACCAATAATGCAGTAGTTGTGTGCCTGCATCGAAGAGAGAAATTTGAATTGCGGTGGTGCTAAATACGCTAAATTGTATAAATAATAGTAGGAAGTCGATAAGTAATTCAAGGTTTAGTTGCTTTATTTTTAAGCTGCAGCTTAAGCTTCTTGATAATGGAAGCTTTTGAAAGATAATCTTTTGCTAATTTATAGAATTACTTAACGTATATTTAAATACAGATCTAAAATTTGCCTACCAATTCTTAAGTCCTCTGCATTTATTGCCTCCAACGGGCTCTGCAAAATGTCGAAAAAAAAACATTGAAAACACCAGCTTTGGAAGCTGTAAACAGCATTTTTATCCATGCGAAGGTGTGTTTTGCACTTGCAAGTCAACATATCCTGTCTAATTTTCTAATTTTTCTGATTTAAGTAATCTTAAGCTTTCTTAGTCTGCAACAAACCTTTAAAAAATAATAATTAGAAGAGCATAGAATGTTTGCTAGCTGTAAGCTGTATAAATTAATAAATAAATAATTATAATTATTTTGTATAATTGAGGTGAAAAATAAAAATAAAAACAGCATGGCGCACACATTCCAATGCTTAGTTGCACTAACAAGTAAAAATATACCAACTATTATACCACATCTTCTTATCTATTATTTATTGTGAAGTATGTGTATTCATTGTAAAATAATGTATCTCTTCAGATACCCGAAGATTTTGAAATGTTAATAAAGGAGCAACAAGTGACTGCCGATATTCGGAAGAACAGCTCATGATTAAAGGCTAATTCAAGGATCCAGAAAATTCGATTGCACGTAACGGAAAATTAGAAAATGTATAATCTCTTTGTGAGGTGTGTGATATAATGCTGTAATACGTTTTTTTTCCTGTAACGCCAAAATTATAAATAAAAAATAAATTTATGTTCCGAATTGCTTTTCTTGTCTTTTTTTTAAATATAAATGATAATAGTAGTAACATTATTATTATGGTAAGTAAAGAAATGTAAAAACAATCTGAAACGAAGACTTTTACTTGAACTAAATATATTTTGAAAGATTATGGTTTTATTTACAAGACTGCTATATTTTCTAAAATTGTTTTTTTATATATAAAAAATTTACCACTAACACCAAATAGAATACTAGATAGAGATATATATCTAGTATCCAGTTTGATGTTAGTGGCAGATTTTATATACATATAAAAAAAATCATTTTAGAAAACAGCAATATTGTTGTAAATAAAATTACAATATTCTTTCAAATAACAAATATTTAGTTCAAGTAACAATCTCCTTTTCCCAACCAAATTAACCCTTGAATTAAAAGTGTATTTCTTCTTTAGAGTAAAATTCAAGTTTCTTTGCAAAGAAATAGAGCTTTATTAAATAAAAAATATTCTTGTACTAAGATATCTACATACCTAGGCTAAAACTGCAATGTTTCAACTAATAGTAAGTTTTATTTAATTCAATGAACGATTTTCTTGGATTAATACATTTTTTTCTTAAAAATTAAATAAAAATTGTTCCAAGAATATATTTATTCGCGTATATATGAAACAATGATATTCTTAATTTAAGTAAAATTTCATTTTATGTGTGTACTGCTGTTGTTTTGTTTGTTTTTAGATCATTACTTCTATTCTGTTTCAACTCTAAATTCATGATGTGTGAAAAATGGAGCAGTTACTTGAAGACGGCCTGGCTGTCGAAATTAAGAAGCAGTGGAGGCAGTCTCTTCAAAATTCAGAAAGACAATAATAATTTGCCAGCTATCAATAACAAGGTCCGGGACTTCTTCCCAGATAATGCTCTTATCAGAGTAAGGTTTTTGGCGTGGTTTTCCTTTACTCCTTAGCGAATGCTGGGAGATAACTAAAGTCGTGCCATGCGCACAAATATAATAACAACTGATAGCTGACCGATTTACAGTAGATTTGCGATTCGGTGAACTAAATACATTTTTGGTTGTTCACGCATATTTCAGCATTTTACATATAGTAGTGTTCACAAAATTGCGAGGGTACTGTATTATATTTTTGTTATTAACAACCATAGGGATATTATTTAGTTAGAGTAGGAACATTTCTATTGTTATGGAATCCATATAGTACTTAGAATAGGTGCAGCACCTTTAGGTGGAGCACGGGCTTACGATGATTGTTAATTATATAGTTTTTCATAAACAAAGTGTATTTCTCCTAGCAATCTCCTCTAATTTACTTAGGGAAATTGCCGAAGGTTACGCACTAAGAACATGTTTCACATATTACTGAGCTGTGTGATAGTAACACATATAATCCCTCTAAACTATAGATTACCAGATTTAAAATGAGAGGCAGCGCGGATAATGCATACTCAAAGCAGCTCGTAGTTGAACACTGTAGGTACACATCGTTCGTAGTCATTATCTTCCGTCTAATCTAAATCAGGTCCCAAACTTCTTGAAAGTTCAATTAAGATATATATGCTACAAACAAGGTCTTAAGGTGTTGACGACATTGAAAGTTTTACACACAGGTTCGCAGTTACAACGTTCTCCAACGTATCCTAAAGGGAATCTACTCTTGCAGAATAATCCTCCAGAAAATCGTATTAAATTCCTATGGAGGAGGTAACCGAACAGTTAGAGTCCCGAAAGTGTAGTTTTATAATCAAGTTGCACGTGAGTTTTACTAGGTGATAAGCTATGCAGAACAGTTGATATAAATGCGCTGAAAACTTCATCAAACTTTATTGTTAATAAGTTTTAATAGCAGCTCTGAAATATCGGCACCAAATATAGCCTTAGTGTCCAAAGAATAGCTACATTGTTACTGTGATGTTTTCATTAACTCATTGCGATAAATTAAGTTGGTAAGAAGTAATATGAGGTACTGCTTTTGTTGTTGTATTACTATGGCAACCGTACGTCATGTGATTTGTTGAATGTGAGTTAAATAAATTCAATATATAAAACTGACGACAAGAATAACAACATCATTTAGCTAAAGGAATGTTGTTAAAAGCGAATTTAGAGAAGCGGTAATGAGGTTGAGGGATTTGATTATTCAAAAAGATGTTACTATATAAATAAAAAGTTAAAACTATTGTAAGTACTACTTCTTTTAGTAACGTGTCGGAAGAGAAGGTTGATATTGTCTGCCAGCTTTGTTGAGAGTAGACACAACACACTGCTAGAAATTATCTTTGGAAGTAAATGGAGCAACTGCAACCGAAAGCAAAGAAATAAGATATTTTCTATTGTTAATAGGACCAAAGGTATATATAGGGAACATTACTAAGTATGATGATACCAGAATAATGTGTATTTTAACGAGGAAAATTGAAAATTGTTGAAAGTTCTAAGAGAAATATAAAAAAAACAACAGTGTTAATGAATGTCGTGCCGGGGCATGTCTCAGGTTTGATCGCCGTCAGGAGATTGAGGTCTATGCCTAATCGTTCATTGCTTGACCATTCTGAGTGTGGTTCTTTTTTCCACGCTGTCTACCACAATATGGAGAGGGGTAAGATCTCATTCTACTTCGATAGCTGCTGTTGGACAAGTTCTCATAATCCCAGTTATAGATACTTTGCACTTCTGAGAGGTTAATTTTCGTAGTGACCAGATTAGTTCTTTTGATCCAAGCTATTGATATGCATAAGTGATGATCGGTCTCACTATCGCTATATACATCCATAGCAGTATTTTAGGGTTACATCTCCAGTTTCTCCCTACTAAGTGTATGTACACCAATCAGAGCTTTTTTGGCCTTGTTAGTTACTTCAGGTTCATGTTTGTTCCATAGATGTTTATTATCTAGGATAAGGTATTTAACCTCCGTTTTCCAATCTATTTACTTCCCGTCAATTTTGTATGGTTTCGAGATTAAATTTTCTCCTAATGAATGCTACTAAGGTAGCTTTAGTGGGGTAAACATTCCATCCCACCGATTAACACCAGTTTCTGAGTTTTTCTTAACTATTTATATGGGGATCTCGAAAATCATGAGATTGGTTAAAGGGGTTAAATAGAGAAGGATTTGTCTCTTTATAATACTAATCCAGATTCGCTTTTGGCCATTTAAAGAAATGTATGATTTATTAGATATTTGCAAAAAATGAAAATTCAGTAAAGCCTTTTCAGTGCTCTTTTATTTGTAAAGATAAAAAAAAAAATTGTTTTTAGGGAATTTAACATTTTTTTTTAACTTTTAATTTTGTTTAGCACTTTTGAGGTAGGAAGCAAAGTCTAATTTCTTTCAATGAAAACCATATTTATTCGTAGTTATGGTTATATCATATTCTAATAGTGCATTTTTTTTCTGTTGGCAATGATGTAAGGTCGTAACATTTTTTTTAATAAATGCAGCACAATACGCTATTATGTTTAACACAAATCACGTCTTGGTATGGGAAAGAAAAGAAACTTATAGTATTTAATAAAACACAAAAAACGATAAAAATGCTATACGAATTAATTATTAACTCCTCTTAAAGAGCCACAGGGCTATGGCTCCACCATTGCAAGTCACAAATTAATCATTAAAGAGCTTTTAGTTTCTGTAAAAATACCGATAAATGTAGGTACTAGTGATGTAAAAAATCCGTGATTTTAAACATTCGGCGAATGCGAATGCAGATATGTGCACTAGACATATTATTTATATACGAATATTTATTAACTTTATAACTTTACTAGCGCCATCTATTGGCTCTCAACAACTTTACGAATAGTTGCCTTAAGCATTTATGCGTACACGCAGAGAATTAAATTTCTTCATCACCGCAGCGAAACTAGCCAAGCAGAACCGAATCGTTTCGACTTCTTACGTCTTATTCTTGCTAATTCAAGTTTAGTTTCGAGATTATTGATGGTTATTCTAATGTAAACTGCAAATTTGTGCTCAAAATGAATATTTATTCGCGAATATTCGCTACATCACTAGTACGTACACACACCACACACACACACACACACACACACATACATTTAAGTACAGAACGAACGCTGCGATTCCCATGATTTGATGCGACCAAACGCACTTTGTAATTATTTATGCAGGCAAGCGGCGAACTGGAGTTACGTCTAGATTGGCCCCTAATTTCAAACGTATGTAGGTATCCGCGCGGAGCTACCGGAAGAGGAGGTTGTCGTACAATATGCAAAAATTACATTGAAGTGGAGCCAGCTGTTTTTTGGCCTGCTGCCCGCGGGTTGATCGAGTCATTTCGTTAATGCTTGGCATTATGCGGGAAGGGTCTCCCACTATCGCGGTAGCCAAGCGTGTAAATAAGACGCAGACGGCCGTCGAAGATCGACTATTGAAAGTAGCAACACATGTAGAGGACCGTCGCATACGGACTTTGGTTTAGCACTTCCCCGCAATAAAAATTGGGTTCAAGAATATTTAATATTTGTTAATTATATTAATAAAGTGTAGTATTATTCTAGGATGACATCGCAAATTAATAAACATACTATTTAAGTATTACTGGAAGCAGTGACGGGGTGATTAACGAGTTTTTTTCAACTACCAAAGTACTTAACACGGGTGTCCCTCAAGGATCAATAATTTACTTTTAATTTACGTTTTTGATATGCCGTATCGAGTGGGAGAGGAGTTGGTTTTCCAGTATGCACACGATACAACATGTATTGTCAATGGATCTAAAATACAAGATAAATCGATGGCAAGTAATAATATCAATAATCAGATTAATGATTGGTGTAGGTAGTTTGGTTTTAAATAAAGATGAAATTTTAACTATATTTTTTAATAATAGATCTCTTGAAGGTGTTTATTTTAAAATTGAAGGAAAATCAGTTTCTAATGTCAGTAATACTGTAATACATATATCAAAGCTTGCCTTGGTATTCGTATATAGACGCGTTAGTGAAAAAAAGTTAATTCTGTTTATTATATTATTTATAATATGAGAGATAACGTCACGATTGATGTTCTGAAAACGATGTGCTATGGCTGTGTACAACGTAGATTGAAATACGCAATTTTTGCTTGGGGGTTTTCTACGGAATTTCGTTGGGCGTTTAAGCCTCAAAAGCGTAGTGTAAGATGTATGCTTAAACAGACAACGCGAACATCTTGTCGCTTTCTTTTTCATAAGTTAGACATATTATAATTGCCATCTCTTTATCTGTAATAGATTGCTGCCTGGGCATATAGAAATAAATAGAATCTTGTCGTTCCAACACATAAAACTGCATTGTTCCAAAGGGGACCAGAATATAGAGCTATAAAAGTATTTAATAAATTACCATGTGTTATTAGAAATACGCAGCTTATTTGTGGATTTAAAAGCAAATTAATGCAATATATAAAAGGTCATTATTTATTCTTACGATGATTATTTTAATGTGTGAGTTTTGTTTTATATTGTGCTATTTATATATAATAAAAATTGTTTTCCCTTTCTTTGTAAGAAATACGTCGGTTTATGCATAAAATATTCATTATATTTCACTGGACGATCTTAGCTTAAATAACTTATGTGCTCTGTGTTATGTTATGTTTTCGTAGGTATAAAATCACAAAAACACCTGAACTAAACAAGTGACTCATGTACGTGCAGTTTAAAAACTAAATATATGCAATTCTGAAGGAAATACGTTAATATTTATATTTAGGTAGATTAGTATTTCGTTTTAAAATGACTTATAAATTTGTGTACATTAAATTTTTTGTGTCGGTATTATTTTATCAGAACCATTATTACAATTGCGGTTTAAACGGTAGATCAATAATCTTCGGTTTCAACTTTACTTTAATAAAAAAAATAAACTCAACCACGCCATATTTAATTTTTAAATCGCGGTTGTAATAACGGCCCTTAGCAATAAATGAGGTAATAAACTACTACAAGCAGAGCTAAACTGATTTAAAAACTTTGCAAAATTAATAAAATAGAGGGAAAAAGGGAAGGGGAACGAGAGTTGCCCCGTGATTGGCCCCACCACTCAATATTGTCACGAGCCGCCACTAATAGCTCTTTTAATTTTGCGCACATCAAACCTGTTAAGTACATTAATAACAGCTTCCAATAGCTTCTCTTGGAATGCATCTGGTCGCACATATACGAGATCCATTTTTCCAAAGGCGAACAAGTCTAATGGTGAAAGATATAAGGAACGTGCACGTCATAAAACAGGATCATTTCTGCCGATCCACCGTAGGTTGTTACGGGTTTGTATATTTAATTCATCTACGATATTGTCGAAATCTTTCCTACAAAATTGCGACTATCGATTTCCAGTTGAAGTTTCATTAAAAATAAATGATCCAACTTACTTACTCAACGTTGAAGATTTCTTTGCGTCAGTAAGGCGATTAAACATGCTGTAGTTTGTAAAACGTGTTTCGTCAGTTCATAAGATCTGCATCGGAAAGTTATTATTTTCATGACACATATTTATAAACCAAGAACAAAAAAGAAATCGTCTTTCATCGTATCCAGAGCGCAGACCAATTACTTTTTCTAAGGATGGTACTTTTGATAAAATTCTCACTAGGCGTTGTGAAGTCTTATGCAATTTGTTCTGTTGATGTTGATGGATTCTGATTAATAGTAGCTAAAATATTTATCTGCGTGGTTTCATCCGTACTATTCTTACTTTTGAGCGTCACAAAGCTCCCAAACTCTTTTAAGTTGGTGTAAAAATTCTAAAATGCGACTAACGGTGTTTCAGAGCGATCAAAATACAATAACTGTTGACTATTTTTACTACAAATAATGTAACACTTGATTAAATACAGTTTCGTGAGATTTGTATACACTACAATTAACTTTGTAAAGCAACTAAGCTGCTAACAAAACCAACTATAACCACCCTAATGAACAAATTATTGATGATGAAGTAAACACAATGCTTCAATTGTTTATATAGTGTTTTCTATGGCAAGACATGATTTTTCTTAAACATAGTAATAGTGTAGTGTGCTGTTATTTATTAAAATAAGTGCTACGGCCTTTAACATCATTACAAGCAGAAAAAAAATGCTACGCAAAATTAAATATTGAAGATGTTGTTCGATATTAAATTTTTTAAAAACAATATTATTTTTTTTATCTTTACAAATAAGAGTTACAGCACTGAAAAAGTTTAGATGAATTTCTGTGTTTTGCAAATATCTAGTAAACCATACATTTCTTTAAATGGCCAAAAGCGTATCAGCTTTAGGCTTATATAGATGCAAATATTTCTCCATTCAACTCAAAGCATATCTCTTATAATTTTCGAGTTCCCCACACAAATAATAAAAAAGACTCAAACCTTATATGCCCATTTCTTAATAAAAACTAAATAAGAAAGATATCGCTTGTAACATTGAATCTGGGACGCCCGGTGTTTCTATATATGTAAAACAAAAGCATACAATATTGAATAGAAAGGTACTCGCATCTGCTTGATCTTATTGTTAGATTAATTTTACAATAGATATACGTTGTGGAAGGTAAAGTATTGTAAAATAAAAGAAAATCCTTTTTTAGCTTCCTATCCTGATCCTCTGTCTTTATTAAACTGAAAAAAAAATGTGTTTCATAAATTTATTTATTTTTCGACACGAAATGGATTCTCTTGTGGGTCGATAATCCATTGCC
>RXPK01004641.1:0-26754 GCA_004143645.1 Protaetia brevitarsis | reverse complement strand
TTTTTTTTTTTTGTTACATTGGATAGAGATTTTTTTTCTGTATCCATCCATGTACAATACATCCATTTCGGTTGTAAACTTAAGAAGGAAAAAATAATTAAATGCTTCCCGATCTATTCTCGTAAGGTCACTTGTGTTATACTATAGTGTGCCATGGGAAAAATAGGCGATTGCGCACATGTAACTGTCATTTGAAGTTATTAGCGTTTTTGACTTTTCTTTACTAAGCCTATTTTTACATTTTTGAAACGCAATTTCACATAAAACTATATTCACATGATTGCGAGTCTATATGTTTTTTGTTATTATTATTAATAATCATAGGAAAATTATTTAGTTAGAGTAGAAACATTTCAATTGTTATAGAATCCATATTACATATTTACTGTATATTTGTAATTATTCAGCTTTTCATAAATAAAGATTTTGGGATATTAAAACCTTATGTATATGTTTTTCCTATAAATGCAGGAACACTTGTTTTTTATCTAATTATCTAATTCACTTGATAAAGCGAATTGTATTTATCTACAGATTAGACGCCTTAATACTGCTCGTCTTTTTGAATGAATTTCATTCAGAGACGGTAGTGGAATCGCGATTTTATTTCTGTATGTATAGTCGTGTGCCAAATTATTAGTCAATTTTGGTAACATAGCTACAATTATAGATGCGTGCAATAGAGCAATAAGCGTTGCCACTCAATTATAATGTACTGCGTTTCATGGCTTTTTAAAATCATGGAATATTACTTCATTTAAATTTAATCAAAAACATTTGGGAAATTGGGGTTGCCTGGAAAATCAGTTGTGGAGAAATGCACATCAGTCTAATACCGCGTAATAGTTATTTAACGAAGTAGGAGTTGTGTGGAAGAGAATTTCCCTGTTACATACAGGAATTGTTTGCATCAATATCAAGGTCAGTTTTGGAAGAGTTTCATGTAGATATAAATACAGCGTGATAATAAAACTCGGAACAAAATTCATAATTGCCTTATTGAATGTTTTCATGAAATCGCTTGGACAAGTCTATTTTAGTTTGTTAAAAGCCAGCTTATGATGTAAAAATGTATTTAAAAATCGCGCAAAAATATATGATATTATATGCTTTTGCCCTATGACGTCATCACCCTTTTTTTAATGACAACCTCTTTTTCGCTGCAGTTTTCCATACACCTACTTACACAAATTGGTATCTCAGATATTTTTTTGGAGAATAATATATTTTAATATTTTAATAATAAATATATTCTAAGCAATAAAATTTAAGTGTAGTAGTGAGTTCTTATGCAGACGGTCACATGCGCTCGGAAATGAATAGTGTTTTTTAAGGGTTTAAATTTCTTTAAGATTAAATCTAAAGAAAAATAAGTACCAGAAATAAAACAAACTTTTCACTTATTAATTAGTAAAGTGGTCAGACGTGTCTGCTTACATGGGCCGCACTCGCCTCGTGCTATGCAGAACGTTTAGCCATAGTATATCTTCGAGGTAGTAAAATCACTCCCTCCAATTCGTATGTCTAGTATCTAGTATCAGTGTTAGTCGAGTCGGGCATAGAAAATCCCATAAAGCGAAAACGAAACATTCGTACCGTAGTGTGCTTTAAATATAACCATTCTGATGTCAAAAAAAGCAAATTGAACAAATTATTCCTTCTGGATGTATTGTAATGTCACTGAGTATATAATAAATTAGTTAAATGCTGTGTATATTATTGTTGGGAACGGAGCTTTCATTATCATTCACGGCAGATCGTTCGCTTCATAATACGACTTCAAGCAGTCTACTTCATTCATTGCGTGAATGAAGGACTTGTGCATGAAGTAAATCTTTCACGTTGCCTTCACGAGAATAAACATGTAGCAACTTATTTCTATGGTATAGTAAACAATTTACTATTTAGGTACAAAACAGGTTATCTATAAGTTATTTGTTTAAAAATTAAAATGTCACCTATTATAAAAGCCACGCTGTGCAGGCAGAACGAAGAAGCTTGCTCCTGCTTTTCCAAAATGTATCCGTTCATATCGTGAAAACAACCTTGGGCATTCGCTTCATTCATTCTCTGGTTACGCACTGCAATATTTACTCCATAGCGGCGAATGAAACTTCGTTCATCCCAACACTAGTGATATTGTTTATGCTTACATCGCATAAGACAATAAATAAGCAAGAAACTGTTTTTAAATAAATGTTATCTAACACCAAATCGCAAAAAATATAGGTGTAAGACTTGCATTTTTGAAAAGCAATTTTCAGCTTTAGAGAGAGCTATTAATTTACATGGTGTTTCAAAAATGATTTATAGGTACTTTTGATGCATACGCATCATGTAAAGGTAACAACTTGTGAAACGTTCTGTAGTATATTTAAATTAAATTTGAATGTGTTGGTAAGTTAATATAAGGTTGCCTAAAGTTATATTTAAAACTTGCACTTTTTGGTTATTGTTAAAGTATCCGTACTTAAAGAGAAAAAAAATATTGATTTTTTCTTGAAAAAGCTTCACTAAGATAGATTTTCAAAACCAGTACAAAATTTAATAAAGAATCCAATAATGAAGAACATACAGAGTATTTCATTTAAATTAAAATAAAGTTGTTAAGCGGCAGCGTTGTGTTGTTCTTCAATTAATTTTGATGTTTTGGAACATCCGGTATAATTAATTTGTAGCTTTCATAACAATCAAAGCACAGTATAAACGTGAAAGAACAATTTCATAAATGTTTGGTCCTTTTGTGGTCCGTTTTCAATGACCTTCAAGCTATTCATCTGTAAAGCTTTGCGGGAATTTTCACACATGTGAGTAAATTATATTTTAAAGAAAGTAGGAAAATTGATTAAGAAACAAAGTTATGCGTTTTTTATTCTAATATCATTATTTCAAATATTTCTGAACAGCTTGTATTAATAAAAATAAACACGATGCTCATAAAATAATGTTTGATTAAATGATACATAATGTATACAAGTGTTGTACAATAATTGAGTTAACAGTCTTTCCTTTTGTGAACGAAACTTATTACATTTTTGGTATCAATATTCCTCGGATATGTGTGTTCTTTCCCAAATAAATAAAAAATGCGACGACTTCGGTGGAAGGGTCTCCATTGTAGACTTTCATTTTTCTGACACCAACCGACACCAACTTATAATTAGGATTAAGAAGTTATGACTATATCGTTCTTTGTAATACAAACTTTCTTTTATGGACATAATTATTTCTAACTCCGACCCTTCATCAATGATGTGGCGGTGCGCAGTGTATAAAGTTTTAGACGAGCTAATATATCGGTTGTCATAATATGTATAAATGGAAATGTGAGATTAAAACTTATACAGTTGAATCATTCAGCAAAATTACATTATTTGAAAAAGTGAATATGAAATCCATTTACTTAGTTATTGTTATAAATAATATAAGATTTAAAAGGAGTATCCAACAAATAACTATTAATATACATAGAAAACTCTGGACAATAATAGTTCTTCTTGTCTATGTACTTTCTTTTTTGTCTGTGTTTCCAAAGCAAATTTAATTGCTCACAATCATTTTTATAACTTGTTGAAATGTGAACTTGTTTGAAAATAAAATTACCACTGTTTTGTACTACATGATAGTTATTTAATTCTTACGTTGAAGTACTAAAAAGTGGCGGAAATTTATCTTTGCTATTCTTCGTCAATGTGCGAATTCTTGATCTTTTACAAAAAATAGATCATTCGATTCTGAGAAATAGGCCATTTTAGCATCTGAATTTTCTTGCAGCGGGAATGGACAATACGTGATCTCGCGGTTATTTCATTGAAACATAACAAATTACGTAAATGTTATGGCCACTGATCTTACCTTTTGCAGAAATAATGCACCTTATCAAAGGTCATTAATTGTTTTTAAACTGATGGAATTTAAACTAATAAAGTACGTAAATAATTATAAAGCAATAAATCTGTGTATGGTACTTACTAATGTAAACAATAACAAACTGCCATATTGGAAAGCTGTTATTT
The DNA here is from genome assembly GCA_004143645.1 of Protaetia brevitarsis. Taxonomy (NCBI): domain Eukaryota; kingdom Metazoa; phylum Arthropoda; class Insecta; order Coleoptera; family Scarabaeidae; genus Protaetia; species Protaetia brevitarsis. The sequence continues at coordinate 22,738 of RXPK01004641.1, read as the reverse complement.
GAAGTAAAGTTAGGTTTACAATTAGAAATTGAAACCTCGATGATTCATCGGTTGTCCTTGGGGTTTATACTAGGTTTGTTCTGGTTTCGAAAAATAAAGATCCTTGGACGTCAGATGCAAGTGCAGTTTATGAAAAGCGTTCTGGTTTTTCCTGTATGTTTTGAATTCACAATTATTTCAAACGGTCATAGATTGTTCATGCTCCGTAGTGTGGGCTGGTGTGGACAAAGTTCGACTCGTTTAGCAACGCATGTGCTATTCATCTTTTGCTGTTTCAAGTATTCACATTCATTTTTAAAAGACTTGATAAATGCGGATATTCTGAAACAGATTTTTATTAAGTAGCACTAGACATTTTTTTCCGTAAAAAAAAAATAATTTAAAGATAATGGTCGGTAATGTCGGTATCAGTCAATTTCCCAGTTGTTTTCATATAATTGAATTGAAAATTTACCCGCAGATGACGCTACATTCAAGCAAATGTACGTTCTGGTTTTGTGCAAATCCGTAAATATCCGCAACAGTTCAAGACGTTTTTCATCTGCGCATTCTGTCGTGCGCTGAAATGCTTGAACAGGCCGTGCATTATACCATGTGATTCAAAATGATTGTCAAATCCGCTCCTATAGATAGTAGCAGGGTGTAAGTATATGCCGCGTGTTTGTAATGAAGGTTTGAACTAAGTCAGTGTTGGAACACAAGAAAGTAACGGATCTGTCATAAATAAGGAAAACGTAACCTATATCTGAACTCGCATTATATAAACGACTATGGATTGGTGTTTCTGCTTGTAAAAATGAAATGTAATTAATTTAACTCTAGGAAATTATGATATTACAATTCAGTACTAACTGATGTTCAACTAAATTTATTTATTACTTTAAATTATAACATACAATTAGTATAATTATTAAGTGACAAAACTTAAAAATTGTTTATTATCGTGCTGGAAATAACCTGCTTCCAGCTCATTTTCTTGCAACTCTGCGATAAACAATTCCAACATCTGTTGGTAACGTTGGGCTGTTACAGTTTCCTCGAAGAAAATTGGCCCTATTATTCGTTGCCTGGACAACTCCAACTTTTACGGGATGCAATTGCGTTTCTCGAAATTCGTGTGGATTTTCTGCAGACCAGATACGATAGTTTTGTGAATTAATCTAGCCCGTTAGATGAAACCAGGCTTCATCTGAGAAAAATGATTTGTTTAGCAAGTCATCGTCCCTTAAATTGTTATTAAACCAGTGACAATATTCCAATCGCCTATCGTGGTCTAATGGTAATAATTCCTGTACCGTAGAAACTTTATAGGGATGAAAATGTAATTTTCTTTTGACAGCTCGTTGCGTGAAGTGTATGATAAGCTGTAAAATTATAGAATGTAATAAACTATTTCACTTAATGTTATATTGATTTTTTTACCTGTTTGTTGAGCTAATGTGAGCAATGGCTTTGGTGGGACTCTGATCTAGACGAGTTCGTACATCCTCAATTTTGTTTTCTGTAACAACTGTCTGACGACCAGATGACTTGCCTTTACGAACGCTTCCTGTTTCTCGAAAAGCGGTGGCAACAAGTCTATAAATATGTCTGCTTAAAATCAAATCATCGAATTCTTCATCTGGAAACTGTACACGGAATCTTGAATACATAAATCTACAGAGTTATCCATGTCCCTTCATATTCCGCTGTCCATTTCGGAAATAAGCTTCCAAATGAATGTTTCGTGCTCTGGTGTGTAGGGCATTGTACACTTAAACAGATACGTAAACGTTCTATAGATTAGGTCTATGTTTGAAATAATTTGCCTGGCCTTACACTCCTTACAGATAATTCCTTATTTCTTACAATATTCAAAAATACTATTGTTGGTGATATTAGATGTAAATATAAACGGTTTGAAAAAATTATAAGATAAATAAACGAAGGATACTACAACACGCACGCAAATGTCGCTAAATGTCAAGAAAATTCATTTAATGTATGAAATTTGTATGTACCTAACTTCGCTCATTAAATTGGTAATAAGTATAGATAATTTTTTCCGGAAAACCAGTTTTTTCTTACGACAATCATTTTGAATCTCTGTGTATACGCTGAGAGAAGAAAATCTGTTAAATTAACCAAATGTAAATGTTGTAACAATTATACAAATTTGACAATATTTCTAGCATTGTTTTAACAACCAAGATAATCTTATTTTAAACATTCAATATTGTTAAGCCTACATGAGATTCAAAAATATCGTCAATTCCGCTCCTATAGATAGTAGGTATATGCCGCGTATTTATAATGAAGGTTTGAACTAAGTTCAGTTTGGAAACGAAGAAAGTAAACGGATCTGTCATAAATAAGAAAACGTAACCTATATTTGAAGTCGCATTATATAAACGACTATGGGTTGGTGTTTCTGCTTGTAAAAATGAAATGTAATTAATTTAACTTTACTAAATTATGATTTTACAAATCAGTACTAACTGGTGTTTAACTAAATTTATTTATTACTTTAAATTATAACACACAAATTAGTATAATTATTAAGTGACAAAACTGCATCTCTCAGTTCTTCTATGGTATGCATGGCGCTTTCTATAGATCCTATTTTTTATAGCCGAACATGACGTAATCTAATGGGTTAGATCAGGCGATCTTGGTGGCCATCTTGTGCTCTAACGAACCTGTCAGCAAAAAACTGTTGAAGATTTGGACAGGTTTTCGAGTAGTATGTGCTGGAGCATTAATAGTGCTGAAAATAACCTGCTTCAAGCTCATTTTCTTGTAACTCTGCAATAAACAATTCCAACATCTGTTGGTAACGTTGGCTGTTGCAGTTTCCTCAAAGAAAATTGGCCTATTATTCGTTGCCTGGACATAGCTAACCAAACTCCAACTTTTTACGGATGCAATTGCTTTTCTCGAATTCGTGTGGATTTTCTGGCAGACAGATACGATAATTATTAAACAATGACATATTCCAATCGCCTGTCGTGATTAATGGTAATAATCTCCTGTACCGTAGAAACTTTATAGGGTATGAAATTAACTTTCTTTTGACCAGCTCGCTTGCGGTGAGGTGTCTAATAGGCCTGTAAAATTATAAAATGTAATAAACTATTTCACTTAATGTTAATATTGATTTTTTACCAGTTTCTTGAGCTAATTGACTTAATGGTTTAGTAGGACTCTGATCTAGACGAGTTCGTACATCCTTAATTTCGTTTTCTGTAAGAACTGTCTTGTGACCAGATGGCTTGCCTTTACGAACGCTTCCTGTTTCTCGAAAGCGTTGCACAAGTCTATAATCTTCTGCTTAAAATCAAATCATCGAATTCTCATCTGGAAATTGTACACGGAATTCTTGAATACATAGATCTACAGAGTATATCCATGCCCCTTCATCATTCCGCTGTCCATTTCGGAAATAAGCTTCCAAAATTAATGTTTCGTGCTCTGGTGTGTAGGGCATTGTACACTTTAACAGATAAACGTTGTATAGATTAGGTGTATGTTAAGAAAAAAATTGCTCTCTTACCACAGATAAATTCCTTTATTTTCTTACAGTATTCAGAAATACTATTGTTGATGATATTAGATGTAAATATAAACGGTTTGAAAAAAAATTGTAAGATAAATAATCGAAGGATACTACAACACGAACGCCAATATCGCTAAATGTCAAGAAAATTGATTTAATGTAAGAAATTTGTCTGTACCTAACTTCGCTCATTAAATTGGTAATAAGTATAGATAATTCTTTCCGGGAAACAGTTTTTTTTTATTACGACAATCATTTTGAATCTCACAGTATATGACACGATCAAACCGTATCAAAGTTTTTTTTCAGAAATGGCCAAACTTTATTACCAAACCCAGGGCCACACGTGCTCGCTTCACGGTTATTTTTTTTTGAGTTTAAAGTTAAGGATAAAGATTGTTTTGGAGGAGTTGTAGAATAGCGAAGTATTTGTTTCAATTATAGATGCACATAGACTTAGCCTGTTCTATTTTAGTTAAATTTAAAATTTTTAGAAAATAATTTCTGCTTGCAGCAATTATTTTTAACGTCAAAGTAAAACTTTGATGTGACGTCATCAAAGTTACCACTTTCACCACGAGTTTTAAGTGAATTTCGACGACTTTGACACCAAGAATTTAAGTCTTACTTTGATCGTGTCATACAGGCTTTAGAGCAATAAGCGTTCGAGGTAAAATAAACAACTACTTTGTTAAACCTACTGAAAGAATTCATTAAAATAAAAAGCAGAAGTTGTTAGGTTAAGTAAACATTTTAAGTCAAAATTTATGCCAACATAACAATTGTCGGTGTGTTCAACAAGGAAATTACATTGAGCCAAAACAGAATTGCTTTTCAGTTAATACTATTTTATTGTTGCAGGAAGCTACACGGGCATTTTTCAAATCACCTTGCTAGGGGCGGAAATGTTCAGGTAGGTAGGGTTTATCCAATACTTGTGAGTACTCACAAAGTATCGATACGTTTTCATTCGATACTACTAATTTGTTATATCGTAATAATAAGGTCGGTACCAAGTAAAATACCAACTGAGAGACAATGCTATCGGAAAGGGAGATTGCTAAGCGATATGCAGACAGTTCTCGCGAGCAACGATAACAGCCTTGCTTATATAGTAATTCAACTAATTCAACCGCTGGGGTCAGCTAGATCCACCCAATGATACCTCCAAACGATAGAATAACTAGAGAGAAATATAACTCATGACCTGAAATTCATGACTTATAAAGAAATATGTATATCTAAAAACAAGACACTCGTATCTATTAAAAGAATTGGCTACCAGCTGATTATGTTAAACTTCATAAATCAACATTTTTGTAGATTATTTTGATAATATCTATATATAAACCCTTAGGAAATTTACAATCACAGATCTATGCTGAATTATTAAAAGTAAAATTTTAAAATATTTGCCCAATAATTATGCAATAAGTAAAATAGTCAGTATCGTAGATGAATTAGTATCGAATGAACCCTAATATGTATATATTTGTATTGTATTTATATGTATTGTACATTTATTACAGCATACTTATAATATAAAGTGTTAAAAAAGTATGTTTATAGTTTGTATTCCTGCATTGACATTTCCGGTTTTTTACAAACAGATTTTATAGCAGTTTATGTAATACCTTACACCTTATTTAGATCACATTTATTTTTTTTCTTTAAATTCTGCAGAATTTCCTTTTCTTTCGATGGAGATTTATTTGTAGTACTTGTACAAAGGGATTAATAAATAAAAAAGCCAAATTCGTTCCATACAAGGCTGGAAAACATGGATGAAAATCCTGCTAAATATTTTAATTTCCGTTAGTTAACAGGGTAACGCGAACAAAATGATTATCATATATTGAACACTTACACTAATATTAATATGAATTCAGAAGTAATTTATATAACATTAAAAGGCAATTACCCATTATATGTATAGTGGTAGTAATTAAAAGTAAAATGAATTTTCTTAGATACGAAAATATCCCAAGGCATGTTACGCCATTTAATCATGGTAAGCATGGTAATGGCAGCATCTGTGCATCAACCCCATTCCACCCCATTCTCTAAGTAGCTGTGAAACGGCTGGGGTATCCATTTAGATTTACTTACACTCACAACCAACAACACTATTTCAATTTGATATTTCATGTTTTCAGTACAAAACATTTAATAATTTTATATAGTAATGCATTATACCAAACGTATAAGGGATTTTATTTTGAATATACAGACTTTCTCACTATGATTGCATAGATTTATTCCTTAAGCTATGTTCTGACTAGCAAACATTTTGCTGCAAATTGATTGCAGCAAACCATTTTTGTAAGTGTGAACTGCTCAAAAAACATATTGCAGCAAAAAGATGTTGTTGGTGCAAGTTATTGCAGCAATATATCTTGCGTAGGTGTGAACAGATAACTTTTGATTGCTCGTACTGTTTGCATGCTTGCGACGGTCGATTGCACGTGTCAGTCGCAAGAAAGTGTTTGCACGAGGTGGCCAAATTTGCGTGGACAAAAGCGTTGACCCAAAAATTAATAGCAATTTATGGATCTAATCCCGAATGTGGATTACAAAAATCGCAATAGGAAACAAAGCATTACTGAAACGACATCAAAAGAGCTAAATATTTGTGAAAATGAAATACAAAAAAATCCATAATCTATGCACACAATTCCTATAAGAAGTGCAACGTACTAAAAAGAAAAAAAAGTAGACAGGGAACTAGTGATAATTATGAAAGTAAATGGGATTTTTTTGAATTATTAAAATTTATTTCTACAAACATAGAATGCTCGCCAACTATAAACAATCTGGTAAGTTGGTGGTTGTAAACAAGTAGTAAATAAGTAAATTAAATGTGTTGGTATTGTCAGTAAACTTCTCCTTCAGTAGATAGAAAATAATCTCTGAACTCATCGCGGACATCTTCTGGTATGATTCTCATGAAATTTACAAAACTGCGGACATCTTCATTTCTCGGTTCTTGTAGAAGTTTATTATGGAAACCCAGTTAATTTCTTTGAAGTATCGATTCTCTTACCCATATTTTTCTTTTCTTATTTTTGCTTGTTTTATTCTTTTTCCGTTTTAACAAAAGCATTACTGCCGCAGCAGCGATTCCTTTCACGGTCGACATATCAACTTAACTGTTAGAAGTTTCAAATCGAACTGATGCAAGAAACATGTGCCAGTGTGAATAGCTACACAATATTTTGCGGCAAGTAGGGCCACAGAAATTTGTATAGGTGGTGCGATCCACTTGCAGCAACAATTTGCATTTATTTTTTTGCACAAGTGTGAACAGAGCTGCAAATATTTACCACAAATGTTTGCGCAAATTGTTTGCCAGTCAGAACAAGGCTTTGCAACAATAACAATTGGAGGAAGTACACTTCAATGCAACTATTTATACTATTTGTTCTAAGAGTATTGTGTAGAGAATTTACTTTTATGTTCTAACCAACAAGATTTAGTTCATTTAAATATATATTAAGTTTCGATTTCTGAACAAATAAAAATATTCAGATTGATAATAGATTTTTTTTGTGTGTTTATATTAATTGAAAAGGAGCACTGACCGGACTTCGTTAAAAAATAAACTAATTGTAAGATGTAATGCTCTATTTAATAAAACTACTTTATCACCTCAATATTTCGTCATATGTTTTATGACTTGTCAGGAGGAAATCTACAATATTATAAAGGATATGAAGCAAATAGTAATGAAAGATATAAAAATAATACTTGCAAATTCAAATATAATAATAAAATTAAAAGTTTTTTGAATGTAGAATTTTTAAAAAATACCTAAATTACCTTTCAAAATTCCATTTATTTTTAAATATGTTGATGACATTATTTGTTCCACATCTAATGATAAGGTAGATATTACTTTAAATATATTTAATTCGTATAATAATCATTTACAATTCGCTGCTGAATTGGAAAATGATGATTATGTATGATCGTTTTCTTGATACCAAAGTTATAAGATCAGGAAATAACATTATCATATTAGATTGGTATCAAAAACCGACAGTTCTGGTAGATTTATTAACTTTTCTTCGAATCATCCTATAAATCAGAAATATAATACCTAATGTGATCGCTATGAAAAACAGAATTACACAAATTAGCGACACAAGATTTCTTAACGATAATTTAAAAAAGTTATTTCAATTTTTTCCAATAACGGGTACCTTAAAAATATTCTTTCCAAATTAATATTTTCTCCAAATTCCTTGCATGAACATATAAATACTAATACAACTACCACTTTCAAATATTACAAATTGCCTTTCGTAGAAGGTTTAAGTAATAATATAATTAACATTTTAAAGATTTTAAAAATATCAAACTTGCGAAGTACTATGTAACAACCATAAAAACAATCTTTACAAAAACTAAAGACAAGATACCAATTTTGGATCAAAATGATGTGGTATATAATATTCCTTGTCGTGATTGTGAAGGTTCTTATATTGGTCACTCTTCTCAAATGTTAAAAAATAGAATACCCCAACATAAAAGTGATGGTCGTATAGGTAAAGGTTCATGTGCTTTGTCTTTAAATTTTCAAAATTTAGACCACAATTTTAATTATGATAGGTAATACTAAAATTCTTCATGTTGAAAATAATTACAAAAAGCGGTTATTTCTAGAAATGGTTCATATTAACAGTAATCAAAATTCAATTAATTTTAAAACAGACACAAATCAACTTAACCATATTTATTGTAACATTTTACATAATATCTAATAGCATTACCTTATTGACAAAAATGTTTTTTTGACTTTTTAAAAATTATAAATCCAAAAAACTTGTAATTTTATGATTATATTTGAATTTGTAAGTATTATTTTTGCATCTTTCATTAGTATTGCTTCATATCCTTTGTAATATTTTAGATTTCCTCCTGACGAAGTTATAAAATATATGACGAAATATTGAGGTGATAAAATAGTTTTATTAAATAGACCGTATTACCCATACATCTTAGTTTATTCCTTGTATATATTAACTTATGTAGATCTTACACCTTCCCAGTTATAACTACTATCAGGCATGCCTCCAATCCTTTTAAATTCACTTGATTATAGGTGAATTTTGGAATATGTGAAGTGGGAGATAGAATGCCCGAGATCCACACTCGACTCACATCAAACCTTGCGAACGGTTTCGTACTCTAGATACCATTGCTGGTGCACATAGATAAGCCGTTGTTCTGTCATCGTACTGCCAGTATTCCTAAATGGATGAACCGAGATTCGTGGGTGATTGGACTTTAGTATGTGAATTGGGGGCAGGAGCTTTTGGAAAAGTGTGCTTATGGAGAAACAAAATAAATTATGAACAAATTGGTAAGTAGATACCTACATGTATTATGGCGTCTAGCATTAAAAACATTTAGTACGTGTTTGAATAATATTATAAGATAGTTTGTTGCATAGTTCGATACTAATACTCTTTATCAATAACTTTGTAAATATGTATGTATGTTAATCTATCAACTGATATTGAAAATAACAATAATTTATTCAATGGAGAGCATTCACTTAGGGGAGAAGGCTGTCCAAACTCCTAAAATATTAAAATTAGTGTATGTACACACATCTTTTACTGAAACATTTCATTTCATTTTTTTTTTTTGACTAATGATTGTTATTCATCTAACAACAACAAAATACAACAATTTATAAAATAAAATTAAGGTACAAATCCCACAGGAACATATGAAATACATAAGTACAGTAATAGATAACAAGTAAACAAATAATACAAACGTAATCGAAATGAAAGTGTCTCCACCAAGCAAATAAATTGCTTATCGGTGGAAAAATCAAATTCAGGGTGGGTATACAAACAAGCAAGTATTCGCAAAATATTTTAAAATGTAGGCTTATGATTTTGGAATAAAGTTAAGTTTCTTCTTCAGCAAATTTAAATTGTTTATCCAACGCAGATTAATCAGTAATTCATTAAAACACTGTGGCACTAAAACGCGCAAACAGCATCCATCATATTATTGTTGCATCTTGGTACAGGCACATCTTCAGCAACTGAAGCACTAGTGCACTGGTAGAGTGGTTTGGACGATTCATTGATAACTCACGCGTACAAAAATAGTCTTTTAAAGTAAGTTTGTTTACAATTTACAAAACGCCAAGTTTTTTTTTTGCACGATTAATATTATTTGATTGAACTATACTCATGTTTTTTTTTTAAAGATCAACTATTCAATTGAATGCAGTGTATTCATTAAATAAGTCGAAGCTTCTCGATTAGTGATTCCACACAGATAAAAAGGTTTCTTTAAATCAAAGAAATATTTCTTTGCTCGTATTTAAAGGAACCATTTCTTTCAGTTAATACATATTTCTTTTACTCAACACGAATCTCTTTCATTGAAATAACACTATTTTCAATTGAAAGAAATATGTATTAACTGAAGAAAATAGTTCTTTTAAATACGAGCAAAGAAATAGTTCTTTGATTTAAAGAAACCTTTTTATCTATACATAAGTCTCAGTCGATTCCATGAGAGAGTAATGTATACTATAAGTACATTGCTTTAGGGGATATAAACTGTGAAAGGTTATAGAATTGATATACGAAAGTTCAAATTTTTGACATTATATCTCTATTGAACCATTTCATTCAATGGTTAGGACCCAAAGATCTAATTTCATTAGCTATGCCTAAATTAACATTGCAATCACATGTGTCAATTGTAGAAACTGCAGCATACAAGCATTGATGTTATTGACAGCAGGTACTAAATTCATGTGGGGTGATTTGATAAGCATAATTTTTGTCTTATTTATTTGCAAATGATTAAGGTGTAATTGCATTTGTTGGCAGGCAATTTCTGCATTACTGTTGGCTGTCAAAACAGCTAGATCATTGGCATATAAAAAAAATATTGACATCCGCCCATGCAATTCGCTATATCCGTAATATATAACGTAATTAATTAACTATTTACTTATTAAAGTTAATAATTATTAGGAATTATCCCGTAACATATAACGTAAAAAGTAAGGGGTCCAAAATTCTGCCTTGAAGAACACTAAAATGAAAGGCAACCGGCTTGTATTGCTCCAGGAATTATTTATATATTAAGGAATAATGAAATTCGTTCGTGATGTACTAAAAAAAAAAAATATTGTTTATATAGGAATGCTTTCCACGTGTTTGAAACTGGAATAAAATTCAAACTAAGAATCAATTTAATCCATTGAATTAAATAAATCTACATACAGTTGTCCACATTTCGACGCTCACCATTGGTATCTCGGTTATTAAAAGAGATAGGGAAACGGTTAAATGGGAAATGTTTTGCGGAATTCAATAATCTCAACAAATATCGTTTCAAATTTACCCTAACTTTTTAACATTTCAAAGTAGTTTGGAAAAACCAAAATTTATCGATTTCAATTTTTCTCAACAATTCAATAATCTTTAATGTGACCGCTTTTAAAACTTTACACTTTGTTAATGCAATCTTTTTGGTGTAAAGAGAAATCCCCGATTGTCATTTGTTTTCAAATTATTAGCGCTATATTTTGTTTTTCATGTGACGGCCATATTGAATTTTCAGTAATTAGGTAGCCTTTAAAGAAAGCTTTTCTACGATGTATAACATAGTTGAAAAATTTTCATTTATAGCGGAGATACTGACAAAAAAGTAAATTATGAAATTGAACACCGATGGGAAATGAAAGCTGAGAGATGTGCTAATTGTAAGTAATATTGTAAAATAAAATAAAAAGTATACTGACGGTTAATTTCATATTAACAAACAGATTCTCCAACAAAATTAGGAAGCCATGGAATTAAACGTCATGACGTCTACTTCCATGACAGTGATATTAGTAGGCTATGAAGCTGATTACAGATGGGAAATGAAATAGACAAGATATGTTAAATAACAACAAAAAGACAATAAAAGTCGCAAAAGTAAAAAGGAAAGAACCGGTACTGAAAGTTCAGTTAAAGAAACTGTTCAAAATGACGACCATTATGTTCCACACACTTTTGACACTTTATTCTAACAGAGTTAAAAACTCTACGAAGTGTGTTTCTGTTTACTGATCTTAGTACCTCTAATACTCGTTGCTGAGGTGATCTCGTGGGCCATTACACTGGTCCATTATTTAATACCATTCTGTCATTAAAATTTTCTCTGAAAAAATATTGCACGTCACGAGTGTTGTGGGCCGGACAAGTTCCCTATTATATGCCTTAGAATAAAAAAAACCATCATCAGCATCAATATATCAGATATAGCAAACATATACAAAATTTTAAATAGAATGTACCCAGTTTTATTACGTATTTTGAAATTCTCTTTTTAATGATATGTCATATGTCTTAGTTATGTAATCATTTAAAAATATAAACTGAAAATGATAAATGACAACTATAATACTCAATTAATAGTACAGGATTATTGGCTTATTAGTTTCGGCTAAATAGTTATCTTCATAGCCATGTCAAAATCGAAGACAAAAAACAAAATAATTTAAGTGACAGGTAAAGTCGAACATTGAAAACTAATTAAAATAATTACGTAAATTATGTTCCAGCCTTGTAAATGTACGAGGATGTGGATGTCTTCTTTCTGGATACGTAGTTTGATACATCGCATATGTTTCTCTTCTCTATTATTGCCACTACATCTGGATGTACACAATTAATATATCTATTTTTTCGTTATTAGAATTATGATCACCTATTTCGTGCTACTTTTGATGAAAATAATAATACGTTTGAATTTTCTTAGTTAGTTTAACACTAAAGCTGTAAAGTTAAACACTAATTGTTCTCACCGCCTGTCGTTTTAATTGTAAGTGCTGTGTTCAATTCGTCTAAGTATGCATTTGTAACAAATTTTCAATTTATGTTTATAAATGACTACATAACTATGACATGTGATATATCTTTGAAAAGAGATTTTTTTATAGTTTCAAAATACGTAATAAAATTGGATACATTCCATTGGAAAATTTGCTGTATCTGACACATTGATGCTCAATTGTTTTTTTTTTTTTATTCTAAGCCATAGAATAGAAAATTAGATGTAGAACAGCTTTTTTTTCTTTAACCTTTTGTCGTATCTCTAACAACAGCCGAGATATCTGCCGTAACAGCTAAAATCACAGATCCTATACGTGCCCGTCTTGAAAACTTTTAATCATCTGTACTGCAGTAACGAAAGGCAAATCCTTCTTTTCAAGTAATTTTATAAAATCACTTACATCACTGTAACTGGTTTTTATAAATGCCAAATTATTGCACTATTGGCTGTAAATACGGTTAAGACTATTTGAAATTGTCTACGGTATTTGGGTAGCACACGGAATAAACGACTGGATTGCGTCAGCCATATATGACTTTTCGATTCAACAAAATTATTCACTTACATAGTGGCAAATAAATGTTTTTCAGAACAGAAAATAATTTTGTTGAAATAATTTATTTATGATAAACCAAATTTTATTCAATTTAACCAAATCCTGTCAGTTAATTAAAATATATATTATGCTTGAGCTGATCAAATTTCCAATATTCCATTTAAATGGATATTTAATTGAACAAACTGTGATGTTCATTTCATTTGTTTATTTGAGTGAATCTATATAGGATTCCCTTCAAGTAAACAAATTTTGACGTGCTATTTCTGCCAAATATATGCTATTAGCGAAACACAGTTTTGCAGCAATGTAAATACTTAGTTAAATTAAAAAATACTGTGATTGTTTCAAACAAACTTTATAACCAAATTATTTGTGTGGTTGACTACAGGAATATTTTTTGATATTATTTAAATCAAGTAATAATTTAGTAGCTATAACCAAATGTATGTGAACAAAATTGTGGGCCTAATGAAGTAATCAGTCTCTTAGATTTCTATCCTTATAGGAGCTTTACCAAATATTTGTTTGCCATATATCGTTTGGAAACAGAATATTCTTTTTTTTAGTGTATAGTGTCTCAGGGGAATGGTATATATAAATTGAAATTAAATTAAATTGAAAAGCAACATTCGTGTTCCAATCCTCTTTTATTTAATATCTTATTGCGACATGTTTCGGTAAATAACCATCATCGGGCAATAAAACGTCAATATTCCTTTTCTTCTAAAATGATGCGTCGAAAATTTAGATGCAATGAGAAAAATTATTTGGAAAAACAGTTAACACCAATTAAAATGATAGACGTAACAATAATACATTAAAATATATGTATGTAAAATATCACATCTATCGAAGAACATAAAATAGCCAGAAAAGCAACCAAGGACACACTCATTTTTAATTTAATTTAATTTCAATTCTTTTTTTTATTATTTTTATAAATGGAAAATTGATATAAAAGAATTATAAAAAAAATATTCTAAGTGCAATGAATTAAATTCGGATAAAATGTCTTCAAAAAATAAGATTTAATCGTTTTTATTTTTTTAGGAATTATCCTGTATACAAAATTGATTGAGATCATACAGCAGCCATATATCCTATTCTCTGCATAATTTGTGAGCGAAAATCATGCATACTATGTCAAATTAGTTTATTTAAGACAAAATTATAGCCTTGAAAAAGAAAACTTCAAAATAATTACAACGCATTGAAATAAAACAGAATAATTATAACGTAGACTACATTTCCAATGTTTTTGGCCTCAAAACTACCAAACACTTCTTTTTTTCCTTTTCAAAGTTATTCAAAAGATTTTGGCCTCCCAGATCCCTAACCTATCCCCAATGGATTTTCTTTTTTTGGGGCTACATAAAAAACAACGTTTACAAATTTCGACCATTTAGAAATATCCACCACTTAGAAAATGTAATTAGACAATGTATCGTGGAAATCAATACTGTTTTGATTTTGTTAATTCCTAAGAGAATTTAATACTAAATCGAATAAACGGAAGACAATAGAAGTTTAATGTTTATTCTTTACGTTAATTAACATCTGTTGACGACATTATTGCAAATGCATTGTGTTTTATTTTTTCATTTCCTTGTGGCGATCAATATTATGACTTACATAAAAAGAAACTAATTGTGGCTTTCTAATATATACTAAAAATTAAAATCTTAATTAGATTTATAAATAATTTATTATTTTGTTTCATTTGAAAACAAAACATATTGTGCAGCAAAAATAATTCCCATTTTGAAGTTTTCCTTTTCAAAGCTATAAATTTTTGAAATTAACTAATTTTGATATAGTATGCATGATTTTCTCTCAGAAACTATACACAGAATAGGATATAATAGCTGTATAATCTCGATCCATTTTCTATACAGGGTAATTCCGAAAAAAAAAACGATTAAATCTCTTATTCTGCTAAAATTAAGCTTCATATCTGGATATAGTGTTGAATTTGAAACATTTATTAATAAAAGAACCTTCTAAACCCAAAACTTTCCCAAAACCCCTTCCTTTGGCAAGCTTGTATATTCTAGAGATTTGTGCCTACATTCACTTCAATAGGACCATGTTTAAGACTAATGCCGAAATGCATGATTACAACACTAGAACAAAAAGTAATATACATCGCCCACAGTGTACTCTGCAGTTGATTGACGTTGGACCACACAGTATAAACAAAATATCGACGGTTGTCAGCACCAATACAGCGAATAAAAAGTTTAAGTTTAACTTATCTCAATACCTTAAGCACTACAATTTTTATTCTATTGATGAATTATTTTTGCACATCGCCTAAACAGCCACTTACATATGTATAAGCATATACGATATTAATAATTTTTCAATTCTACCACTTTAATCATATATTTTGTTTATAAACTTAGTTACGTAGTAGTAGTTATTTTTCGGTTCTTTAATTTAGATATTAGTATTTATGTTTTCTTAGTTTCGATAACTCTTTCTTTTCGCACATTCTAATTTAGTTTAAATTATCTTTATTTTTTTAGTTTGACATATTACAAACACAAAGGTGTCTATGTAATTATTATTATTATTATTATTATTTTATTATTAAAACTAAGGTACTTTACTCTTAGCGTACTTTCATATTTTTACCCTTCCCTGGTATACAATTAAATTTTCGGCCGATTTGATGAAGGTTCATGCAATTTCATACAGAAAAAAGATTTACTAAATTCAAAGACAGAAAAAATCCTATATGCGCACTTTCTGCCAGGGCATTGTATATCAAAGCTTTAGAAAGATTCAAATTAAATTTTGATTGTTCAGTATGACCGAAAATTAATGCAGCAGACTGCATACCTATACCTATAGTTTGCTGTTTCTTGGTTTGACTTTTAATCTGTCCTTGTGCAATAACGTTTTCACATGCTGAATTATTTGGTATTTCATGTCGCATTTGTAATTCTTAATCAATTCTTCAATGTCTTCTTCATTTATTGCGACATTGTACCACCAACGCATTCGACACTTGACAAGAACACACACGAACAACTTTTACACAACTGCGAGCTGAACACAACTAAATGAATTGAGAACTCAACGCAAATCACAGTAAACACCGGGAATCCCGCGCCAAATGGCACAACGGGGAATTACAAACTGCACATTCATTCACGAAACAAATGTGCATTGGCATAGCGAAAATTCTTTCAGCAATGAAATATTTTTTTTTCGGAAATAAATAATTCTTTTTCAATTTATAAATGAATATACCTACTTGTGTTTATTAAAGTTTTGGAAAGATTAAAATTAAAATTTGTTTGTTTTGTATCACTCGAGTTGTTGATGCCTCTGATTGCATAGCTGTACCTATATTTTGGTGTTTCTTGGTTTGACTTTTAGCTAGTTTAGTTGTTTTTTCCTAGTACAAGCTAAATGATGTAGTATTTCTCGTCACATTTAATTGTTAAAAGAAATTTAGTAACTTCAAAACAGGTTATAATTATAAGCAGATCAAAGTTGTACTTTTCCTCCCTAGGGAGGAAAGTTGTACTTTTCCTCCCTAGGGAGGAAAGTTGTACTTTACCTCCCTAGGGAGGAAATTGGAATTTTATGAATTAATGATAAATAAATATCCCGAACATGAATATTTTTTTCAATAATATACTATTTGCCGACGAATAGGTAATTTATTTACTATTGCTAAATTTTTTAAAACCGGTGTTTGTTATTTTATTTGATTATTGACTTTTAAAACCGCTTTTCATTTTTTTTTTCTTTTGATGTTGTTTATGAGCTCTGTCACTGTAATTTATAGCCTACATTATCTGATGCTTCGACATAAAAATAAGTATGAATAGAAAAAAAGCATGAATAGATTTTAGTTATCGAATAAGTATTGTCTTATTATTTCCATTTTCCCTAATACAAATTAATGTAATGTTGGATTTAATATTACTTTTACAGACTTTATAAATAAAGCTAAAAGAGAATATCAGACTCAATTTAATTCGGCTGAACTATTACAATTCGCCAAACGTTACTGAATCTGCGCTGGGGCTTCGTGCGTAGCTACGCCTACAGTTGGAGTCCTTCCCATTTCCAGTCGCCCAGAATGCAATCGGCAGCTCGCAACTTTTCACCTGGTAGACGTTTTCCTTTTAAGAAATATTATTGTATTTTATAAAAAATCCAGTACCCACAAAGTACAAAGATATTTTTTCTTATCAAGAAACGCCTCAAATTCGAATTTTAGGTTGTTATGTGAAGTTAAAATGGTCTAAATGTATGAGCTATTAGCCTTAAGTTTTATTGACCATAAACTTAAAAAACAAAATTGGATGTACATTGACAAAAAAAATTCTTTATAGTTACTAAACATGCATTAATCCAACTAAATTTCGCTTGTAAACAGTGGCAAAGAAATGTTTAATTGTTTATTGTACGCTAAGAAGAAAATTGTTTGAAATAAATAACAGTTTAACAGACATGTTTCTTCCTTATGGAAAAATATAGCTTTGGCTTGAAAACAATGATATTAGTCGCGAAGTAAAATTTCCTTGCTGGAATAGCGTCTTGCGCAATTCTAATTAACAGCAGCTAAAACTGCGCGTTTTCATCAATGTGCCCTTATTTCTGGGTTTCACAAAACTTTCAAATTCTTTTAAATTGGTGTATAAATTGTTGCCCAATGATTGTTTAGGGCGATCAAAATGCAATAAAAATAACTTTCAGCGGTTTATTGTCTATTTTCGTTACAAATAATGTAACATTCGATCATATCAAGTTTCTCCAGAATTGTATACACCATAACTAACGTTGTAAAGCAATTAAATCACTGAGAAAATCAACTATAATCACCCTAATGAAGAAGTTCCTTCATTAGGGTGTGATTATGGTTAGCATTGATGAAGTAAACACAATGCTTCAATTGTTTATATCGCGTTTTCCATGGGAAATTGGCTTTTTTTCTTTAAAGGGGTTAATAAAGCTTAAGCAATTTATTGCTTATCAGGCACCCCCACGGAGCCAAATCTGCTTCATAATCATCCTTACGGAGCCGAAAAAACCAATAATATGTAAAACATAATGATAGTGTATTAAAATAAGTGCTATCATGCCTACATGATTGTAAGCAGAAAAAATGTATTATTAGAATATGCCATAGTCATGGTTTCCATTAAAAAAAGAAATAACCTTTGCTTTCTAGTTAAATATGCTAAGCAAAATTAAAAATTTAAGAAGGTGTAGCGAGGCATCATTCAGTTAACTCAATGCATCTCTTATGGTTTATAATTTTTGAGATACAAAACCTTAATTGAGATCCTCATTAAAATAACCTGTATATAAACTAACATGATAAAAAATACATGTTTTCTTTTAAAAGATGTCTTCGTTTTCGGAGAAGAATATTATTTTTCAGTGAATTTTTATCATTTTATAACAGAACCCTACAAAAAAAAGCACTGAAGACAATGCTAATAAATTTCGTATGATTTGCCGGTACACTTTTACCTTTAAATTCTAAAATTTCTCTTTATTTCTCCGTTTCCTGTGGATGATAAACTTTTTTTTCCTACTTCGTTAACTTCCAATAGTCCTCTTGAAAACAAAACCTTAATTCCAATCTTTTTTTCATTCCATGAAATTGACAATCCTTACCTTTTAAACCTTATTAATTCCAACATTCCTCGTATTTCTGCAAGACTGTGATCTTCTACATGTGCCTGAACCTGGTCTACGTGCTTTACCTTAACTTGGGATTCATTGGCTCCAACATCGTAATTCTTATGTTCTTACAAAATTATTTCTTATATCTCGGTGCTTTCATAACTACTAGGGCTAAAATGTACAACATATAAATAATCCTGAAACCGATCAAAGATTTCCTTTTTTTATTTATATGTTCTACCACACAGAAAGAATTTAAAGAAATACATAATAAACCCAAACGCATACATTACTATATAACAAATCAGGTTGGCAGATTAAACTCAACTCAAACCACCCCTCGAAATGGAAAAATAATAATAACTTTGGACTGCGTGTACGGAATTAATTATTTTATTGTTACAATATACTTTTGTATATTTCGGTGCTTTCATAACTACCAGGGCTGAAACATTTGTACAAATAATCCTGAAATTGATCGATGAATAATTATTTTAACACTAAAATAAACAATAATAAATTACTCATACTAAGATCATTCAGAGATTTTATTTTTTATTTACACTGTCTACCACACAGAAAAACTGAAAAAACAACTTGCAGCTCGAATTATATTAGGATTCTTACAACTAGAATCTAATAGACGATTAATTTTATTATGTAACCATCAGATTTGGATGTTATCTTTATCGCAATAGCTTCTCAGAAATCTACCTAATATAAATAATTCTTAGTTATATATTAATATTTCATACAGTAGTTACATAATATTGTTTGTTAATATACACAACATACCGTCTAAAGCCGAGAATACCTAGAAACGAATTTGTTCGCATTGCCGATAAAAAGATCAATGAAATTTGGATAAGCAATAAGCATATCTTTAAAAATAATATAACTCGTGAAGGAACACATCACCCTTTGTCTATGAAAGTTTTTTTTTTTGTTTAGAAAAAGTTGTAAACATTTAAGGAGGGTAATCCACAATATTGTTTTTTTTTTTTTTCTTGATTATTTTAAGGTTTAATATCATAAACTCACTGTAAGCTATGCTGCATTGCTGTTATTTAATTAAGAAATTCATATGTTACGTGCTTAAACTAGGGGCAAATACTTCGGGGTTATTCCTTGGCCTATTCTAAGAATATTTTGTCTTATGATGATTTTTGAAAAACCCCTTTGTTTCGGAGATACAGGGCGAACAAGATTTGCGACAGTAACAACATTCCATTATCAAAAGGTACATGTAAAGTTGCTCAATCTACAATAAATGTTCGAAATGGTTTCCTCCAGCTTGGATACAAGCATTCAATCTTCTCGTCATGACTGTCCATCTCTTTCAAACACACCAGGGTCGTTTCTAATTGTGTTACACCCAGCAATAATCCGATTTCGCAAATCGTCCAAATTCTTCACTGGAGTAGCGTAAACTATTGACTTCAGACGTCTCCAGAAGAAATAATCTAGGGGATTTAGGTCTAGAGATTGAGCGTGGCCATGTGTGTGGCCCACCTCGACCAATCCAGCGATCACCATATGTTGCTGTTTTAAAAAAATACGACAGCAACCAAACTGGATAATGTGGTTGTGCACCATCGTGCATAAACCACATATTGCAATTCTTATGTCGCGTTGGGTACATCCTCCAGAAATTTCAGACATGCGTTGCTTTCCAAAAAGTTGCGGTACACCACGCCAGTAAGTCTTCCTGGTAGAAATACCGGTCCAATTTGATAGTCACCCACAATTCCAAACCCAAACATTCAACGAGAACTGATGTTGAAAACGATCTTCAAATACCTCATTGCGGATTTTTATCTGCCCACACATGGTTTTATGAAAATTCCTTATTCGATTGGTTTCTTGATGAAACTGGCTTCATCGGTAAAAAGAATCTGTGTCAGGAATAGAGGGATATTTGCAATATATCGATTGACATATATGCAATAAGTGGAGGAAATCAGCAGGTATTAGTACCTAAACGCATTGATGTGGTATGGATACAACAACTTCTCCTTAAGAATTTCCACAACTGTCCAATGACTTACATTCAATAGTATTTGCAATTTTTCGCGTAGAACTACCCTAGATCTTCTTCTCTATCCATCTCCAGCACATTCTGTTTCAATTGTACCGTTCTTGTTAGTCTTTCAATCTTGATCTTCCTGGGCCTCCACTTCGTTTCATTGAGCCTGTTTCTTACGTACGACGTCGATGTATTGTTTTTCGACGATTTTTTCGATCAGGGGACATTACGGGCAGGAATCGTTCAGTGTACAATCGTCTAGCTTTCTAATGAGTTGCTATCAGCAAGTCCATACATGAAATGGCATGTCAGTTCTTCTCTGGCGTTCGTATACTCATGATAGAGGATTTCACTAACTAGTAAAGACACGTCAAAAAGCCAAACGGTCACTCACCTAACAAATGTGACCGATGAGACGTATTCAAATGGATCCACTTCTAGATAAACAGGCCGTTTATGTGATCGAGATCGAAAGGAGATAATAAACGCATTGTAGACTAATTTGTTGTACTTTGGATAAACTCATTGGCGCACACCATACTTTTATTTCCATTATTAATTTCAACGAATTATCGAATATGATTGTCGCAAATTTTGTTCGCCCTGTACCTTCGAACAAAGGGGTTTTTTCCAAAAATCGTCATAGGACAACATATTTTAGAATAAGCCAAGGAATAACCCTTGTTTTTTGGCGGATGTTTACCTAACCCTGTATTTAATATAATGGAACGTACAACATCATGCTAAAACTAGGAACTTTTGGCGGAACCCTTCATGTTTATCCATACTAGGATTATATTACGTACCCATAGTATTTGTATTACAAATTTCTATATGGTTGCACGTCTTAACGATATTCTACACTCAATTGGCCACCACCGATTCGGGAGCACTGAATTTAATTTTCTATTAGGCCTACCACCCCTCATTGGTACGTGAAAAGTTACTATTTGAACCAACCAAGTTTACCCAACTTGTCAGCCTTTCCGAATCTTTGATAAATATTTTGCCAGCATGGCGAGACGCAGTGGAAAAAGATAACACTGTCCCGTGACACGATTCTTCGTATCCTGGAAAAAACTCGATTCCACAATATTCATGGTTTTCAATTAGTTAGCAATATGATAAACAGGTGTGATGATTTTTTAGTTTCTCTATCCAGCGTTCTTGTTTTGAAGTATACACTAAGGATTCGATCTTATGCTGGTATGGCATTAGATAGGCTATGCCGATTTCTGGCACAAATCTTGATTATTTTCAATGGGGTACAGTTCAACATTTTATCCCTTCATAAGATACAATATGCATATTTACATAGTCACTTCGTGCTCGTAGCCACAGATTGAAATATTCCACCTGATATACCATACCGGGTGTCTAGCCTAAGATGCAACCATCCATAGCGATTTATTATTTGCTTTTGTGAAAAAAATGTTTTCAAATAAATGTTGCGCTGCAGAATCATTTATTCTACACGGAGAATTTTAAAATAGTTTCAGTAAGTGATGACTTCCGGTCTGTACCGGAAGTAGATAACTTTATTATTTTAAATGGAACACCCTCTATATTACTGTATTTTGGGAATCCTTGTTAAATGGAAATTAATAACATACTTAGGCATATATTGGGGCAAGTTGTACCGTTTCGAATTAGATGACGTTTTTTTCGGAAAAAATGAACATTGTAGTTGCAGTGTTTGCAAATATCCAGAAATACGAAAATTAGAAAAAATTGCGGTTTTCAGTTTTCGCTTAATCATGAAACAGCACACGGCTTTATTTTAAAATTGTTGCCGTTTACATACAAGAATTATTAAATAGGGCTCTGTAATTTTCGAGACTCTAAAATCATGGATAACTTGATTTTTTTTTAAATTGAATGGTATATAGGCATATTTTACACGAATGGGATTAAAATGATGATTGTGATATGATTTCTTTCGATTTTATTCACGAGTTTGTCATTGTGTCTATCTCCAAAGATTTTGGAGATATTTCGCGATTTTTCATTTTCATGGATAGTACCGTATTGCGAAGTGCCGGCCATCCTTCCTGCCTCCATTTGCCAGGCTTGGGACTAATTAACAAAACAAAATAAT
>RXPK01004640.1:0-38833 GCA_004143645.1 Protaetia brevitarsis | reverse complement strand
CCCTTATTTTCTTACAGTATTCAGAAATACTATTGTTGGTGACATTAGATGTAAATATAAACGGTTTGAAAAAAATTATAAGATAAATAATCGAAAGATACTACAACACGAACACCAATGTCGCTAAATGTCAAGAAAATTCATTTAATGTATGAAATTTGTATTGTAGCTAACTTCGCTCATAAATTGGTAATAAGTATAGATAAATTTTTCCGGAAAACAGTTTTTTTTCTTACGACAATGATTTTGAATCTCATAGTATGGTTATGTAATATGTTTTAGGGGAGAATGGCGGAATGACGTTCACCTAAGGGAAATTGTTCATAATTCCGCGTTTTGGAACCAATTTTAACATATTTGTGCTTTAAATGATCTACACATGTCTTGTCTAAACATTTTTATGCATATTAGGGATGGTACGATCTGCTCCTTATGCCGGAGCTGGTGCACCTGCTCCGACTCCGGCTTTGAACCTGGTGCAAGAAATCAGGTTCAGGTCTACAGGTCTTCTTTATGTGATATCTAAAAAAAAAGGTCGTCGGTTCTGTAAAAAAAAGTCTAAAAAAAAAAAAAAGGTCATTAGCTTTTGTCATTAGGCACATCATTGGAGAAAGAAGTTAAAAAAAAACGATTTCTATATGAACAGGTTTGTTAATTAAGGTTTAGAACGACTGCGGTTGCGGAGCGAGTGCACTGGTGCAAAACCTGCTTTTTTACGGGTGCACCAACTTGGTGCGAAACCTGCTTTTTACGGGTGCACCAAACTTGGTGCGAACCCGCTCTTTTACGGGTGCACCAACTTGGTGCGAAACCTGCTTTTTTACAGGTGCACCAACTGGTGCGAAACCCGCTCTTTTACGGGTGCACCAACTTTGTTGCACCAACTCCGATCAGCGAACCAGTTCCAAAAGAACAGGTCCGATCCGGAGCAGCCATCCCTAATGCATATGTATACATCTCCTATAAGCTCCGTAATGTTAAAGTTAAGAGAAACGTAATATCCACATTAAAATTCTATAACACGACAAACTTAATTTTTATGAATCTCTATTCAGACTTGATTCACATTACCTTGGATTATTTTTTTTAGAAAAAAGAATATCTGGATCATTAAACCGTAATTAATTGTAGGTGGTTAAAAAAATACCTGCTTAAAAGCTACACAATGGAGTAATTTAAACGATTTCAATTACACACAGGCTATGAGAAACAAAACAAAAATACTAGTGTAGTGGACGTTCAAAGGTTTTAATATTTTTTTTTCCTTCGATTTCCTTTGTAGTCCTCCAAAAACGCTATTCTATTATCCATTGTTATTCCACGTTTTATCCTACAAAATTTCACGTGTGGTTTCGGGATAAATACTGTTTTTCTAGTTCGTTTCTATACAAAAAAATACTCAACGTTTATTCCGTAGTAGTGATAGAAAGGAGGTAAAAAAAATATTACAACTGCCAATTAATCAACTTCAAATAGTTTTAGATTGCAATATTTACTTAGAAAAATACCAGTAATTTATTGACGACGGAAGATATTTTATTTTGAATCTGAAATGAATAAAATCTCGATTCACTGAGTTTACAAAATACAAAGAGAATGGAGATGCGAAATATATTCCGAAAAAGCCATTGAAATCGAGAAAAATCGACTTTTGAAGAGCCGTATAATTCCCACATGTGTGCTCATATTTTCCCGAAATGGCACGACTGATCATATTTTCACCAGACAAAGGGAGAATTGGCCCAGTCGATGTTTTGCGTCGCCAATAGGGCGCTGCCTCTATTCGAAGAAACAGCGATAGGAAATTGCCAGGGAATAACTTAATTTTTCCCCGCTACGCGTAGTGTATCGATATAGCTGCTCGTTCTGCATGGAAACGTGATAAAATTTGCTGATAGAATATTTATTAACTTGTGTGATGATAAGAATGATATGTAAAGTACAGTTCCTACCAAAAAAAAATGACACGAACGTATCTTAGTGGCACACTCTGGTGTCAAATAATCAATTTTGAAACTACTGACACTACTGCAAGCTGCACAAAATCGACATGGAACCTTACTTTTTTTTTTGAATCGTTGTCAAACTTCATTTAAAGGAAAAAATCGTGAAACGTATCATAATATACAGGGTGTTTTGAAACATCGTTTAAAGATTTTAAGGGCATACGATCGAAAATAAGGTTAAAAGTCATAATAAACATATGTTCACAAATCAACCGTTTACGAGATAACAGCGAGTGTTCCTAGTAGTACATGGATATAACATATCCCAGTAAACAGGTGCTTATCAGCTATTGTTTTATGACAGTTTAATTTGACGTTTTGTGCAATTTGTAGCAATTACAATGGTTGCGTATTCTAATGCTGAAATGAGCGATATGGTGTTCATGTACGGTCGTGCCAATAGGAATTCTTTACAAGCACGTCGCTTCTATGCTCAAACGTTTCCTGGTCGCCAACTGCCTTCGCATGTGATGTTTCAGACGGTGTTTCAACGACTAAGAGAAACTGGTTCGTTTGAGAAGCGGTCTTCTGATACTGGACGGCAGAGAATAGCATGTACTCCACAGATAGAAGATCGAATTTTGAATATTATTGATGAAAATCCCGAAACTAGTGTTAGAAGAATTTCGACTCAAGTGGGTGTAAGCAGCAATCTTGTTTGGAGAACTCTTCATGAGCAACTCCTATACCCCTACCATATCCAACGGGTACAAGCCCTTACTGCTCCGGATTATCAAGCGAGAAGGGCTTTCTGTGAGTGGTTTTTGCGAACAGCTGCTGATCGGCCAGATTTCGCTGATAACATCCTGATGAAAGCTGGTTTTACTAAAAATAGAATATTTAATTTCCACAACAATCACGTTTGGTGCGACGAGAATCCTCATGCTATCGTTGAAGCCAGGCACCAGCAACGTTTCTCTCTAAACATCTGTTTAGGCATGATAGGGGAACGGTTGTTAGGACCGATTGTTTTGCCACAACGCTTAACAGGTCCTGCATACCTCGAGTTCTTGGAAAATACTTTACCTGAACTTTTGAAAGATTTACCTATAAATCTAAGACTGAACCTCTGGTTTATGCAAGATGGAGCTCCATCGCACTTTACGCGTGCTGTTAGGGAACATCTTAACAATGAATTTCCTGGGAGATGGTAGGGCGAGCAGATCCCATTGCTTGGCCTCCAAGGTCTCCCGATCTAAACCCGTTGGACTTTAATATTTGGAGTTATTTGAAAAGTTTAGTATACGCAACACCGGTAAACGATCTTCCAGAGTTGCGCCAACGAATAGAACACTGTTGCCAGATAATACGAGAAAAACCCTTGTTTTTTGAAAGAGTGCGCGCTCCTTTGAAAGCAGATGTAGATCCTGTGTCGAAATGGAAGGACGTCATTTTTGAACATCTTCTTTAGTTATAATCTATTTTATGTTAAAATGCAAATAACATCTCAATAAAACCGCTAAAGCAAACTTATTCTGCAATTGCGATAAAATCGCTGTTATCTCGTAAACAGTTAATTTGTGGACATATGTTTATTATGACTTTTAACCTTATTTTCGATCGTACTACATGCCCTTAAAATCTTTAAACGATGTTTCAAAACACCCTGTACATAACTTTTAACTAATAATCAAAAATCAAGGATTAGTAAATCTACTGGTTTAATTGAAACACAAAAATTGACTTATCGACGCTTCGAAATTGATTGTCTCTTTCAAGAATTTTTTAACATGTGAAAGTACAATATGTTTCTAAATTTCCCTCTAGCAAGCTTGTAGCCATTTTAATCACTAATGGATAGCTATCCTCAACCAAAGTTTCATTAAAATCGTGCTAATAATAACAAAGCTGCAATATGGGAGTCATGAAAAGTGAAACAGTCTGTATATACAGCTAATATTTGGTCTATTTATCATTCATTGTTAAGATTTGTTGCTGTATAAATATTAGAATTTTCACATTGCCTTCATGAACATACATTTGTTAATAAACATCCCTCGGCTTGTTAGTTAGTTTACTTGTAGTCGACAAAAATCGATTATTTTTTTACGTAGGTATGTGAGTATAAAAAATATCTGAAGCTTTGCAATTGAGTGACAAATTTGGATGTAAATATTAATATTACTAAGATTTCAAATCACTTTTGGCGGCATCTTAAAATATTTCACGTACTTTCCCCGCCGCCTCCACCAAAAATATACGTATTTTACGTTACCTTGCCTTTTTTCCAATTTTCTCTCCATTTTTATTAGGCAAATAAATCGTTTTTGAACGCTGCTTCGCATAGCATATCTAGTGAAGGCGTTACTTCTGATGTTACCGGCTGATATTACTTTTTTTTTCATGCAACAGCTTGTGTCGTTCGCAGCTTTAACATACGCAATCTAGGCTAGTATTAACCTTTTGACGCTTTTTCAAAAAGAAGCTTCAAAATAGCAATTACTGCGGACGATATTGACATTGGGATTGGTGCATCTATTTAAACTAGATGCTTTTTTTTCATTTGGAAATACTTGGTCTCTTTTTTATGAAACAGAATTACTGAAACGCAATGACTTCGGTTTAAAAAAAAAATAGTCTACTACACTTGTTTCTTAAACGTCAAGTTAATAAAATTAATTGATTTTTAAGTGTGGATCTTTACATTAGCATTTCAACATATAAGATTAGTTGTGAAGTTAAAAGATTTTATAATTTATTTTTATTTTTTATTTTTTTTTTATTTTTTTTCTTAAAAAAAATCGCCCCAAAAGTACTCCTTTGATAATGGCAACACCGAACATTTCTTAGCGTTAGAATTATTTTTATATCGAAAAGGGCCTCATTGTTAACTCAAAAAGTTTCTATTTTGTAATCTTAAACTAAAGTCGACCCCAAAGAATTTCTCAAAAATGGTACCATTTCAAATTTTAAAATCGACTGTTTTTAACACTAGATTTATTTTCATTATTGATAATTTAAAAGGATTTGATTTTATAATATTATGAATAAGAATCGTCCCAAAAAAAAAGTTTTCAAAAATGGCAACATCGCAAATTTTAAAAAGAGCCTTTTTACATTCGAATTATGTTCATATCGAGAAAACTTTTATTATATATTTCAAAACGAGTTCTTTTTTCTATAATGTGAAATAAAAATCATCCATGGGAAGACTTTTCCGAAAATGACAACACCGCAAAAATTCTAAAATTACTTTTAGAATAATTTTCACATCAGACGCCATTTTGTGTGCCTTTTTGTAGTCTTAAACAAAAAAATGCCCTCAAAAATAGTAAATTCAAAATTTCATCACATTAAGATTATATCCATATCAATATGAAATAAAAAAATTAAAAAAAAAATATGAATTTTTTAAAGATCCACTTCGCAGTTTTTTTTTACATTAAAAATCTTACCCAGAAAATATTTTTCGAAAATGGCAACATCGCATGTTTTAAACGTTAGTATTTTGCATTGCAATTGTTTTTTTTATCAAAAAGGGTTTATTAGGTATTTCAATTTAAGGTAAGGTAAAAAATCATCCTCAAGCTATTATTAGAAAATGATAATATCGCAAATTCTAACTGCTTTAAAATAATTTTCGCATCAAAGGCAGTTTTAGATGGAATATAAAATGAGTTTTTCATTTTACGCCCTCAAAACGACTTTTTTTTTCAAAAGTAGCAACATCGCAAATTTAAAACTAAACTTCTACAGATTAAGATTATTTTAATGTCAATTCGAAAAAATGATTGTGGAGTTAAATAATTCAAAATTACGCCTTAAACAATTTTTTTTTCTAAATAATGCAACATTGCAATTTTTAAAATTAATTTTTTTACACTCAAACTGTTTCCATACTAAAAACCATTTTATTGGGTATTATAAAATGGAGTATTTTTTGTTAGCTTAAATAAGAATTATTCATGAAAGAAGTTTTTCAAGAAAATCAGCTTTTTTTTGCTTTTAGAAGTTGGAATATAAATTGAATTCTTTTTTTCTAATCTTAAATGAAAAACACCTTCGAAAAAAAGCATTCTTCGAACATGACAACGTCGCAAGTTTTTAATACTAAATTTCTTCACGTTAAATATGCCTAACGTAAACGAAAAAAAAAATTACACTTAGTAAATTTGAAGAATGTTAAATTAAAATCACTTCAAACAAAATTTTTGGAAATAGCTAACATTGTAAATTTTAATAATGAGTCTCTTGGATTCGATTTTTAGAATAATTTTGATATCATAGAGGTTAGAATATAAATTTAATATTTTTTTGCAAAAAAAAAATAAATGGAAAACGTCATAAATAGGATTTTTTCCAAAAATGGCAACGTTGCAAATTTTTAAACTAATGTTCTTCACATTGAATAATTCTAACGTAAACAAAAAACGTTGGAATGAAGCTAAAGAATCCTAAATTCAAATCATCTTAAACAATTCTTTTGTTAAAAAGGCAACACCGCAAATTATAAAAATAAATCCTTCTCATTCGAATTTTAGAATAATTTTCATATCGTTTGGATTAAAATACAAATTAAGTATTTTTTTGTAAATTTAACTGAAAAACGGCCTTAAAAAAGAATTTTTCAAAAATGACAACGTCGCAAATGTTGAAACTAATTTTCTGCACATTGAATAATCCTAATGTAAACAAAAAACATTGGAGCGAAGCTAAAGAATCCTAAATTCAAATCATCTTAAACAATTCTTTTGTTAAAAAGGTAACACCGCAAATTATAAAAATGAATCCTTTTCATTCGAAATTTAGAATAAGTTTCACATCGTTTGAATTAAAATATATATTAAGTATTTTTTTTTGTAAATTTAAATGAAAAACGTCCTTAAAAAGGAATTTTTCAAAAATGACAACGTCGCAAATTTTGAAACTAATTTTCTGCACATTGAATAATTCTAATGTAAACAAAAAACATTGGAGCGAAGCTAAAGAATCCTAAATTCAAATCATCTTAAACAATTCTTTTGTTAAAAAGGCAACACCGCAAATTATAAAAATGAATCTTTTTGATTCGAAATTTAGAATAATTTTCATATAGTTTGGATTAGAATTGAGTTGCCTTTTTTGCAATAAAATGAAATTTAAAAGAGAATTTTTCAAAAATAGAAGGTTGCCAGTTTTGAGAAATTTAAATCGAATTCGTTAAAAAAATTTCAAAAATGGCAACCATGTATTTTTGAAAAATTTTAAAAATTAATATTTTCATTTTTGCAATTATAATTTCATGCAAAAAAAAAAATAGTTCTATCGGTGCGCTACAAGCTCCTTTAATATTCCATGTTTCAAGCATTTTAAATTGAGCCACAGTCCCCAAAAACTTCAAAATACACTCACCTTATCCAACAGCACAGAAGTTGAATGCGCCTCGACAGCGGCGAACACCAGGCAAGAGACCGCCACGACGGTCCGCAAAGGAGCATCGTAGTGACCGACGCTTCACGCTTGAGGTTGGTAAGTGGCGTCTGTTCCGCTCCTATTAACAGGTGGGTACTGAGGACGCGTCGCCTTCGATATGCTGCACGTATGGACTCCAGTTGCGTCTACAGCTTCTATCCGTTCCGTATAACCGATGGGGTAGGGACTACGACGCGATATGAACTTGCACTGGGCGACGCGCCGTTCTTAAATAGCGTCCCGACGCCTGCAGATGCGCCGCCTTCGACGGCAGAAGCAGTGGCAATCTTCTCCGTCGGCGGCCATCGTGGGCCCAAAGAGGCAAGCGAACACTTAACTTATTTTTTGCAGGAGTATACTGACGTTACGTGTTTCGAAAATGGAAAAGAGGACTATCCCAATTATCCAGTCAACGTTCAAGACAATTAAAGATAGTTTAAAAGCGGTAAAATCCACCAGGAGAGGTTAAAATGCTACTTGCACCACCTGAAAATGGAAATAAATGTCCCCAGTGACCAACTATATTTATTTCATATTTTATAAATATTTAAAAAATATTAAATCTTTCTTGAATATTAGTTATATTAATATAATATGCATAACATATATTATAGAAAATATATTAGGAAAACATTAAAAAATATATATCTTATGTAGCATTAATAATATTTATTGCAAATGTTTCTCAATATATTTTCATAACTCTGCAAGAATATTTTGCTTTGTATTTCTGTAAATATTTATTTCATATAAAAAAAAAGATTGAATTTTTGCTTTTGTACATTTGGTGCGTGGACGATAATATAAAATGGGTTAAATATGCATACGTATTAAGTAGGTATGTACCTATTTAAAATGATAGTTTAAAGATTAAATTAGATAATATATTTCTAATATGATTTAATTAGTATCTAAGTTGAGCGCTGTAACTATTCTATTAATATATCTGCGTTTTGTATTATATTATTTGTAATATTTGTTAGTTGCGAACGTCAACACAACACCTCCATTCATTACGGTGCCGGTGTTATATGATTTAGTATTGTTTATGCGTCTATGGATTAGGTACATAGAATGCATACGCGCACGTGCGTATCATCAACGTTTTTATTCGTTTGTCCGTTACATGTTATAGTTTATAATAGTATACGATTAGGGCAGATTAGGGTTAACTGTGTAATTAATTGTTGCGGGGTGTGTTTTAGTTTTTGTGGCGACTACGAAGTAAGCAAAACTTTGAACATGTCATGGCATTTATAAGATAATTGGAATGCTCAATATCGCTATGTACAGAAATCGTTTAATAATATAATTGTAGGAATTTTATGCATCATATATGTACTGCATCTACCAGGTAAATTGCTAGTTGATTTGCTTAAGAGATTCATCTCGGTAGATAAGCGTCATAACCTCAAATAGAGGTTAGAATACGTTGTGTTGTTTTATTGTTTGTACGTAGAATGTTTTCAAATATTATGAAATAAAGTAAAAATAAGTATCGTAAGTATTAGAATGTAGCTACCACTCCAATTATTGTAAATGCTCCAAATGTATTAGTAGGTGTTGATAATGTTGTACGATGTTTTATTCATGGTATGATCTAATACAATTGGCATTGTTTTAGAGGCTACAGGGAAACGCCATGAGAGCGCCACTACCGAAAATATGAAAAAAGCCATAGGGTTGTACCTGGCACCAGCCAAGGCTAGACTTAAAAATGAGTATTTTTCATTTTTATTGGCTTATTCAAATAAAATGATAATAAATACGGTTGTTTTTTATTTAGAACACTTCAATTAAAAAATAGTGATTAATTTGATAAACCTTCAATATGCCTTAAAAGATGCCAGAATTATTGATTATTAACTTGTATGGTGAGTGTGAAAAAACAAGTTCTTGCCTTTTAGACAACTCTATGTATGTTTCAACTTTTCGTTATCGACATTATACATTCTAAACAACCAAGAACAATTTTAGTTCATTTTGACAAATTAAATAGATTGCATAAAAAATCTCAATTTTCATATAAATATTTTAGAAAATATATAGCGCTTACATTAATTTTAAAATATGGAATAAATATTTTAATTGAATATTTTATCTATATTTAGAAAAAAATATATTCAAAAACCTCTCACGAAAAATATTTATAAAATATATTTTTAAAAACATCTATGTAATATTTCTGGCTGTTAGGGGTGATAAGGGAATGGTAATATCTCAAATTAAAAGATTATTATCTATGAAATGAATGATTATGCAATAAAATTCGTGTATATACGAGTTAAAATGCTTCTGAGGAATTCCACGAGGTTCTACATTGTGCCCTATACTATTTTTATTATGCATATACTGTCCTAGTTATGCCCGCAGATAATATTTCGCTACTGATGTTTAACTGCGAAATTAATAATTGTGTAATAAAATTCATGTGTATGGGACACCCATAATGCATTTGAGGAGTTTCCCAAGGTTGTAGATTAACTCTCAAAACCATCTCCAAACTGAAATGCACAATACCCTAACCTAACAAAATTAATAATAGGAGAACAACAATAAACAGTAATGCAATTAAAAATAGTTTAAATGTTTATATAAACAATCTTAATGCATCGAGATTCTGAACTAAACAAATATCGACTGCACTCTAATGCGGCTCTCATACAACTGATGAAGTGATGATCCGATGGCGCATTCCAACCTCTAATAGCAACATTTCATGCAACGGAAAATCTGCGTAATATTTCCCTAGAGATCTCCGACAACAGCGCCTTGCAAACTTAAAGATTAAGTGCCTGATTAAGGATTTGATGATTGGATAAAGACGTACTGAATTAGTGGCAGCCACTTATATTTTAAATACTGACAAAAAATTTCTTACATTCAAGAAAATGAATTGTACATATTATTTAGAAACAATTTCCATTTTTCGTTTGAAAGAATAATCTTTTTTCCTTATATTATAAAAAAAATACTTTCCAATATTGCCTTGGATAACAGATATGCACTTAAAAACATTGATTTTTGTTTAATCTAATAACCGCTTTTTAATAGACAATTCGCTGTTACAATAAACGTAAACTTTACTGTGGCATTCATAGAACCATAAAAGTTTTGAACAGCTGAAGAAGCGGCTTAAGTGTATGGGATGCCATTAGATTTGATATTAGGGACCCTTACGATTTCTGCTTTATAAATATCAAGCATTTTAAATTATTTTTACAGTTTAAGACTTGATTATTGGTAGGTGCTACACCGATTTCATGACGTAGTGTAAAATTACGTTACCAGAGGGTGGAATGCATTATTTGGTGCAAATACCAACGAACGACATTGTTGCCTTCATGCAAATGTAGAGCGTAGTTCATCATTTATTATCTGCTTGATGTTCTTGTTCCCTTTGTCCTGTACTGGAGAGCCTTTAAATTTATTCATGAAACCATCGATTATACTTTATCACTGTCTAATTGATGTATTAAACAGAGATACACTTCTAATCTATGAATTCCTCAACGAATTAAAAGCTCTCCATATTTGTTCGTAAAGTGGGATTACACTGTATATTTCCTTTTCTGGCTTCATAAGAATAAGTATCATTCTCCTGACATTTTTGATTCAAATTCGTCTGATATTTGCGTCGAAACAGAATAAAGAAATGTTAAAATATGCAAGACAAAGTGAAGGAAACAGGAGTTCATTCTCGGCTACGCTATTTTAGAATTACACTCTCTATTAGGATTCCAAACTTGAGGAGCTTTTAAAAATTAAAAATTCCCTTTACGTAAGTCTAAGGAAGCCATATCGCGACCTTTTCGGTGAAAAGACTGCTAATTATCTTGAATTTTCAGCATCGTCAAAGCTGCTGTGTTATTTTATCGAATTTTGTGGACTTAGACGGTGCAATATACAGGGCGTTCGGTAAAGATGCGGCAAAAATTCAAGGGGTTATTCCTTGTTCTATTCTAAGAATATTTTGTCCTATAATGATTTTTGAAAAACCCCTTTGTTTCGAAGATGTATGTATGTATGTAAATAAAAGGGTGGTGTTACACTGCGACCTCAAAGATTTATTGTGTCCCCTATTCTTGCTGCTTTACAGCTGGCCTTCCAATCCTATTCCTTTTAGAAAGTGTAGGATGTCAGAGGACCCCAGTCTAGGTAAGTCTCCCTCTTCGATTTCACATGCTCCCAGGTGCAATGCCCTCGAGTTGCACAGTGCTACGCAGTTTGAGAGGAGGTGGATGGATGTTTCATCCTGTTCCCCACAAAATCTGCATTCAGGATCTTTTTCCAGTCCAAGCTTACTCAGGTGTCCTTTCAGTCTACAATTGCCTGAAAGTATTCCTGTTAATATGCGAACATTGTTCTTACTCAGGTTGATGCATTCTGTAAACCTCTTCTGGTTATAAGTTCCCAGAAGAATTTTACTTTGCCTCATTCCCTAGAGATTTTCCCAGTAACTTAATTTTCTCTGCTCCATTTCCATTTTTGGTTTCTTCGGTATTGTACTGCTACTTAACCCGCAAAAGGGTTCAGGCCCTACGAAAGGCATTCCAGTCCCTTTTTTTGCGAGGTTATCCGTTATTTCGTTTCCTTCCAGGATGTATGTACTACCAGGACCTTAGCTAGGGCCTCTTTTATTTAGAATATTCCTTCATGATATTGATTATTGACGATGTAATAATAGATAACGAGTAGGTTTTGACATGTCGATGCAAATAATAATAAATCATTGATTGAA
The DNA here is from genome assembly GCA_004143645.1 of Protaetia brevitarsis. Classification (NCBI taxonomy): domain Eukaryota; kingdom Metazoa; phylum Arthropoda; class Insecta; order Coleoptera; family Scarabaeidae; genus Protaetia; species Protaetia brevitarsis. Next base: position 26,695 of record RXPK01004640.1, on the reverse strand, counting down.
CGCATTATTTAAAATGTATACCACAAGTACTATGCTTGTTATTTTGTACACTCATTTAAGTGAAGTATATTGCTGATCAGAAAGTGTTGCTAATAATACCACGTTATAAAAGTTCGTTTGTACGTCAAATAAATAATAGTAAATATTCTACTAAAAGTGTTATTTCGAATGTACTACCAGGACCTTAGCTAGGGCCTCTTTTATTTAGAATATTCCTTCATGATATTGATTATTGACGATATAATAATAGATAACGGGTAGGTTTTGACATGTCTATGCAAATAACAATAAATCATTGATTGAAAGCATTATTTAAAATGTATACCATAAGTACTATGCTTGTTATTTTGTACACTCATTTAAGTGAAGTATATTGCTGATCAGAAAGTGTTGCTAATAACTACCACGTTATAAAAGTTCGTTTGTACATCAAATAAATAATAGTAAATATTCTACTAAAAGTGTTATTTCGAGGGTACCACCAGGACCTTAGCTAGGGCCTCTTTTATTTAGAATATTCCTTCATGATATTGATTATTGACGATATAATAATAGATAACGGGTAGGTTTTGACATGTCGATGCAAATAACAATAAATCATTGATTGAAAGCATTGTTTAAAATGTATACCACAAGTACTATGCTTGTTATTTTGTACACTCATTTAAGGGAAGTATGTATATTGCTGATCAGAAAGTATTGCTAATAATTACCACGTTATAAAAGTTCGTTTGTACATCAAATAAATAATAGTAAATATTCTACTAAAAGTGTTATTTCGAGGGTACCACCAGGACCTTAGCTAGGGCCTCTTTTATTTAGAATATTCCTTCATGATATTGATTATTGACGATATAATAATAGATAACGGGTAGGTTTTGACATGTCGATGCAAATAACAATAAATCATTGATTGAAAGCATTATTTAAAATGTATACCGTAAGTACTATGCTTGTTATTTTGTACACTCATTTAAGTGAAATATATTGCTGATCAGAAAGTGTTGCTAATAATTACCACGTTATAAAAGTTCGTTTGTACATCAAATAAATAATAGTAAATATTCTACTAAAAGTGTTATTTCGAGTGTACCACAAGGACCTTAGCTAGGGCCTCTTTTATTTAGAATATTCCTTCATGATATTGATTATTGACGATATAATAATAGATAACGGGTAGGTTTTGACATGTTGAAGCAAATAATAATAAATCATTGATTGAAAGCATTACTTAAAATGTATACCACAAGTACTATGCTTGTTATTTTTTACACTCATTTAAGTGACTATGAGAAAAAATAAATAAAGAGATTTGTTTGCAAAAACAACCTGCAATATGACTAAAAATAGGCATTCCAGCCTTTAGTATTTATAGACAAAGAATCTATTCCCGCATGCATCAAATGCCATAGTTAGAAATATAATACAGTGACCTGCATAAATATTGCAACATATGGGAATTTCTTTTTATTGTTAAAATATACTAAAACTTTTTTGGGGGAATAGGTTGTGCAAGTCTAGAAACGCCAAAATTTATTTTGACACACATCACGTGACCACTAGTATGGCGGTAAATTTAAAAACATGCCGTGAATCTGCAAAAATTGAGCTTAGACGACATGATATCCAAAAAAGTTATTTAAAAAAATTGCTTAGAATTCAACTTTGAGGCTGTATGCAAATTTTTGTAAACATATTTAAAAAAAAAAAAAAATCACTATTTTTTGAAATATTATTTCATTTCGCCTTTAATAGCTCAACTGCAGTACTATTTCCAAATTTGGTTGGTACTCAAACAGTTTTGTCAATTTTTGCATAATTAACTTAGCGAAAACTGAAAAATACGATTTTAGTGTGACAATTATTGTTGCAAGGGACTGTATCTAGTAGTAATAAATAAAATTTTACAAACAGTTTCTCTCTAAACCACTTAGCAGACATTACTTTTATTGGAAATTATTATATTTCTTGTTTGTTTTCGGCATCAAAGTGGAAACCGTTAGTCAAAAACTGATAATATTACATGCACGCACCGAAGGTTTTAAAATAAATTTTGAAATTGGAGAACAACGAATAATAAATAGTAGATAAAAGAAAAATGATAGTTATTGCTTATTTGCCAGAAAATTAAAATAGTTTACTACATTATTTTGTTGTTTATAATTTCGAAGCCTACTTTACTTATCAGAAACAGAACGATATGTATGTCTAACAAGTATGCATTTTTAGAGTTTAATTTCTTAGTTGTTCATTACTACTAGTTATTATTTAAATGTTTTTTGCTTATTAAGTATTCCTATCATTAGCTAAAAATACTGGTTATTTATTTCTACTGAGTTTTGTAATTTCGAAACCTACATAAATACCTTCGGTGGTTGCAATAACATTGCCAGGGCTTAGATGTTAAGTGTTATCAGTTCTGGACTACCGATTTCACTTTAACGCAGAAAACAAGAAAAAAAAATGACAATTTTCAATGAAAGTAATGTTTGCTAAGTGGCTTAGAGAGAAAATGTTTGTAAAATTTTATTTATTGCTACTAGATACAGTCCCTTGCAACAACAATTGTCACACTGAAAACGTACTTTTCAATTTTCGCCATGTCAGCTATGGAAAATTTGACAAAACTGTTTGAGTATCTACCAAATTTGGAAATAGAACTGCAGTTGAACCGCTAAAAACGAAAAAAATGGAAATATGTAATTCAATGAAACAATATTTGGAAAAATTGTGATTTTTATTTTTTTTTAAATATGTTTACAAAAATTTGCAGGCGGCTTCAGAATTGAATTCTAAGCAACTTTTTCAAATAACTGTTTTGCATATCATGTCATCTAACTTCACTTTTTGCAGATTCACGGCATATTTTTTAAATTTACCGCCATACTAGAGGTCACGTGACGTCTGTCAAAATAAATTTTGGCGTTTCTAGACATGCAAAACCTATTCCCCAAAAAAAGTTTTAGTATATTTTAAAGATAAAAAAAAAATCCCATATGTTGCAATATTTATGCCGGTCAATGTATAATGTTACATTAAAAAGAATATCACTCTAATAAGATACAATAATCTGTATTTTGGGACTATAATGATAATTAGGAAGGATATTTAGCTCTGCAGGAGTGCCTGATAAGCAAAAAAAAATTGGTTAAGCTTTATATATCCCGATAAGAAAATGGAATTAAAATTGTCAAGACATAATGCCATCAACAGCTGATGTATATTTTACCATTTCTTTTTATTGCATTGTATTTGTTATCTGTTGGCATTATGCCTATATTATTTAGTCACATTTCATTATTGACTTTACTTTATAATTCTGAAATTTCGATTTTGACGTTTTTAAGATCTGAGGATGACGTTCCATAGCCGAAACCTGTTGTTTTAAAATATATTAAATACTTTTTATGCACGTAGGGACGTCTACTTTATATACACTTTCACTAACCACATTCAAAGGATTTCAACATACACTCTGTATAAAATTTTGAGCAGTGTACATTTAATATCATAACATCCAAACAAATATTTTTGACTATCAAGATAATTTCTTTGCGAGAAAGAATATTTTTTTTCTTAGTGCATTGAAGTTGTTTTTTTTTTTCTATAAAGGAGAAATTGTAAAACTTCTTTGATCGCCAAACTGTAATTAATGTTAATCGCTGCCTTACGAGGATCTTGCCAAAACTTCGCCCTCTTTCATCTCCGGCATAATTCCATCACAAAAACCGGATCTTTAACCTCGAAATTGCGCACACCTAACGCCATATTATCATAACGGAGTGACAGATCACTTCCTCCATGCTAAACTCGAACCGGCACAGTCGCTTTAACTTCGAAATTAGATTTAAAACGCCTCGGGAACTTTAAACGATGCTCAGGTACTTGCCTTGAATATCTTGAAGGGTGGTGTCGCTGTGAAAGACACAGCGCCTTATTGCTTTACCGAACTGGTAAGTATTCTATCCGGTTAAGGTAAGCAGACACAATGTCATCCGTGTTACGAGGAGAGTAAATAAACAGTGAAATTATGGCGGATGGGCCACGGAGAAAGTTTAATGGCTTAAATATGGCGGGAACTATTATATGCTCTAACAATAAGTTTGGATGAAGATGTGGTTAAAATTGAAACGTTAATGAAATTCGGGCTAAAAACATACCTTAAACTAAATTATATGGTCGATGACAGTAGCCGACAATTTTATTTTTTGTTGTAGAAACCCTAACAACCAGAAATATTACATACATATTTTTAAAAATATATTTTATAAATATTTTTCGTGAGAGGTTTTTGAATACATTTTTCATATTTTTTTTCTAAATATAAAATATTCAATTAAATAAAATATTCAATTAAAATATTTATTCCATATTTTAAAATTAATGTAAGCGCTATATTTGTTCTAAAATATTTGTAAAATATTATTTAAATGAAAATTGAGATATTTTATGCAATCTATTTAATTTGTCAAAATAAACTAAAATTGTTCTTGGTTATTTAGAATGTATAACGTCGATAACGAAAAGTTGAAACATACATAGAGTTGTCTAAAAGGCAAGAACTTGTTTTTTCACACTCACCATACAAGTTGATAATCAATAATTCTGACATCTTTTAAGGCATACTGAAGGTTTATCAAATTAATCACTATTTTTTAATTGAAGTATTCTAAATAAAAACCAAACGTATTTATTATCATTTTATTTGAATAAGCCAATAAAAATGAAAAATACTCATTTTTAAGTTTAGCCTTGACTGGTGCCAGGTACAACCCTATGGCTTTTTTCATATCTTCGGTAGTGGCGCTCTCATGGCGTTCCCTTGTGGCCTCTAAAACAATGCCAATTGTATCAGATCATACCATGAATAAAACATCGTACAACATTATCAACACCTACTAATACATTTGGAGCATTTACAATAATTGGAGTGGTAGCTACATTCTAATACTTACGATAATTATTTTTACTTTATTTCATAATATTTGAAAACATTTTACGTACAAACAATAAACAACACAACGTATTCTAACCTCTATTTGAGGTTATGACGCTTATCTACCGAGATGAATCTCTTAAGAAAATCAACTAGCAATTTATCTGGTAGATGCAGTACATATATGATGCATAAAATTCCAACAATTATATTATTAAACGATTTCTGTACATTGATACATATATTGAGCATTCCAATTATCTTATAAATGCCATGACATGTTTAAAGTTTTGCTTACCTCGTAGTCACCACAAAAACTAAAACACACCCCGCAACAATTAATTACACAGTTAACCCTAATCTGCCGTAATCGTATACTATTATAAACAATAACATGTAACGGACAAACGAATAAAAACGTTGATGATACGCACGTGCGCGTATGCATTCTATGTACCTAATCCATAGACGCATAAACAATACTAAATCATATAACACCGGCACCGTAATGAATAGAGGTGTTGTGTTGACGTTCGCAACTTACAAATATTACAAATAATATAATACAAAACGCAGATATATTAATAGAAAAGTTACAGCGCTCAATTTAGATACTAATTAAATCTTTAAACTATCATTTTAAATAGGTAAATACCTACTTAATAGGTATGCATATTTTACCCATTTTATATTATTCGTCCTACGCACCAAATGTACAAAAGCAAAAATTCAATCTTTTCTTTTTAATATGAAATAAATATTTACAGAAATACAAAGCAAAATATTCTTGCAGAGTTATGAAAAAAATATTGAGAAAAACATTTGCAATAAAATATTATTAATGCTACATAACATATATATTTTTTAAATGTTTTCCTAATATATTTTATGCATATTATATTAATATAACTAATATTCAAGAAAGATTTAATATTGTTTAAATATTTATAAAATATGAAATAAATATAGTTGGTCACTGGGGGTATATCGAACGAAGTTTAATAAGGCTCTAATCTTCTTTTAAGGAGACGGTAAATATGAAAGCCTATATAAGATTCAACCCCTCAATCTCAACGTTAGCTTATATGTGGCACTATTAAGATCTTAATAAAGGCGTAGTGCCAACATTCAAGTCGATTCCTAACACCTAATTGGTCGTGATACTTCTTATATTGGACGGCTTATATCTCGAGATTATTACGTATTGTATATCTATAGTTCGGTGCTTACTTACCTATAGTTAATTAAGCGAAAAATATTGGAACGAAATCACTAGCCGGATTTTGTCGTTAACAACGAAAGAATTTCCTTTATATTGATTATAAATACTATTAAATATGGGGAGGTATAAAGCTGAAGTAAACATACTTAAATAGATTTTATAACCTATCTAAATAGTTGATAGTTCACCAGTTATGTTAGCTTATATACTCCCACGTCTTGTGAAATGTTGTTTGTGTAATATAATTAGTATTATGCAATATGCATTACGTTAATGGATTTTATATGACAAAATCTAAGGTGGTGGAAAATTAAACAGTCAGAATAGTTCATTTAATTTGTAATTCTTTATAATATACAAATAACATAATTTACAAATTCACTACACAAAGCTTGGTGGTAAATATTTTCTTACCAAATGAGTATTATTAAACAAATTCATAGTTATCCATTGCGACCAATATACTGAGAAGGTTTCCAGTAAGCGTGGCAAATGTAAATATTCAAAAGTTAATTCAAGGTAAGTAGGTTAATAATTTTATATCGCTGATTTGAACCCTGACAACGTCCTAAGAGCTCGTTAAAAAAATTAAGCAAAGGTAACGTTTTATTTCTTTACAAAAAAAAACTCATTCATATATGATCTATATATAAAATATTGAAAAAAATGTCGTTTATGAAATATAAAAAAAAGTATTTCATTTTTATGTTTTAATTATGTATTATTTTCAAATTATTTGGCCCTGTACACCATATGTTTTTTTCGCCTTTTCTCTACGACTCTAACCTTTTACAATCCAGTTTATTTGCATATCTACATACCTACAAGCTTTGCAAGCGCTTAATACAAATAATACACTTAATTGTGCATTATAACAACCGTATTCTAAATAAATATTGACTATGGATTAGCTGATATACAACTTGTGCAAACGAATGTGGTTAGTTGGTTATTTAGTATTATCTTCAAGACCACTATATTTTGGACGGTGATTTTTGTATCGAAACTTGAAAGCTGTACAATATATGATTTGGCCGATTAAATATTTGCCCCTTTCTTATTATACGGTGCAAAAACAAAAATAGATTTCTTTAGATCTTCAGTGAAAATCGGTTTAATTACATCTTGCATGTTAAATTCCTAAATCTTTTAGGAATAATATTTTATGATCTAAATAAAATCCATGGCAATTTCAGTGGTAGTTAATTCTAGCAGATATTTGAGAAACTCATTTTCAAATGTCGTACATTCGTTTTAGCTGATTAGAGAATTTAATTGTTATATCTGTGTAGAAGCTCTTAACAATCGAATAAAACAGGTTCTTTTATTAGCGTTTTTCCAATTATTACATGCATTTAGGTACAATGCCATATTAGGTGCTCACATTCAGCGCAATAAATGGAAAGCCTTCGCACTTACAGAATTGACGTTTTCATGATCAATTTTAATGTTTGACGTACAGACAGTATTAGCTGGGAATAATTTATTTATGTAAATCGGCTAGACATTGCCTGCTTCTCAGGCGCTCAGTAATAGACTCGTTCTGCAAGTAAATTTGATTGCTGACAATCCCGTGTTAAATAATTAGAAATGCAGTATCTGGAGGTAGGAATATTTTATACAACAATTCCAGTTGGAATTTAGAATTGAATTTAAATAGGAAATGTGAATTTCTTGTTCGTTGTTATATGAAATAAAATTTATATAAGAAAGTTAAAAAACTGATGTGATTTTAGCAATCACGTCACGTATTTAAAAACTCCATTTTCCACTAAGCAAAAGATGCCCAGGTGATCACGTGTTGTTAAACAATAACGAAATAAATTATATAGTGTGGAAGAAAAGTTTAGAAAAGCACAAATTTCTCTCAAATAGGAACTCGACTTGGGATATGTTAATACAATATAATCAATTAAATTTACTCTTTCGAATAAAGTTAGTTAATGAAACACAGTAACGTGCGATCATTGTACGGTTTTTGTCTAATTGTGCGTATGCAACTTAATATACTCTAATGTCAACCCGGCCAACAAGCGTAGTGCACCAAAATTGCATCTATGTATAAGGTATGAGTCATTCAAATAACTCCCGCGCAAAAATAACGTAATAAACATTTTTCAAAACAGTATATTTCTGATAACAAACACAACCCGGTTTAATTAAAGGTATGGAAGGTTTAAACAATATATATTTTTCATAATTTATACGAGGTAGTGAATGGACAATAATGGATGGATGCTTTTCATAGCCAGACGCTCTACAACAAAAATATAATATAAATTAAAAAATTGGGAGCATGTTTCTTTAACATACCTGCACTGCTTACATGCTGTAAAAGTGAGAACCACCATTATTTATGCAAGCATCTACCCTCTTCCTCATGTTTTCGGAAATATTTATTAATTGCTCATGTGTAATATTCTCTATTTCATTTCTTATTGCTTCTTTCAATTGATCCATATTATGTGTACTTGATTATATGGTATATAAATATTATATATACTTATATATTAAATGACAAATATTTGTATATTTATATGATTTCCTTACAACACAATTTAAACTAATTTAGTTGATTTAACATTCATTTCAAAACAGTTTCAAAGCAGAGAAAAGAAGTAATTGGAAGTTTGTCCACAAATCGCATGCACGCCTGATTGCATAAGCTTGTGTCAAATATAAATTATTATTTAGCATCATTATGTCATGATCATGATACGGTTGAAATTTTAACGGAATCTGACATGTTATCTGTGCATGTTATCTAAAAAAATGTCGAAAATGTTGATTTTTTAAGAATGGTTTCGCTGTTAATATTTTAGGATAGTGATCTGAAACTTTCTACATATTGACGATTTCATTTATGAGATATATGCTGTTTATCTGCGAATATAAAATTACTTTTCCTTCTGAATTTGGCTACGAAAATAAACTGATTTGATAGTCCAAAACACCAGAGAATGACACGATAACAAACGTAATCATGGACGTGCTTAGTAGGTTGTCGAAGTAATCTCTTTTCGGAGTGGAACACAAGGTCAGAAGGAATTAAATATATCTGCAGATTCCCTTTTCATTTCCCACTATTTTGGAGCTGCAGATAAAAACAAATTAGGTATTATCAGGAACTGTTTAATCCTACAATACGTCTAAATTTTCCCGTCCTATAATTCTAATTTGCATATCAAACTCATCAGGTCAATTATATTTTTTTTTTGGGTATGTATGTGTGTGCCTACTAATAAAATATATTCGATTATCTAAACAATAATGAAACAGATGTATTGTTCAATATTATGTGTCAGAAAATATAGAAAAATTACACAAGCTCACTGAAATAAAATTTTAGCATTTTGCGGATATGAATCATAATTTGAACTAAACATGGTAAAAAGATTTGGTTTCTAGTTATGACTTCACCCCAGTGACCAACTATATTTATTTCATATTTTATAAATATTTAAAAAATATTAAATCTTTCTTGAATATTAGTTATATTAATATAATATGCATAAAATATATTAGGAAAACATTTAAAAAATATATATGTTATGTAGCATTAATAATATTTATTGCAAATGTTTTCTCAATATATTTTTCAAACTCTGCAAGAATATTTTGCTTTGTATTTCTGTAAATATTTATTTCATATAAAAAAAAGATTGAATTTTTGCTTTTGTACGTTTGGTGCATAGGACGAATAATATAAAATGGGTAAAATATGCATACATATTAAGTAGGTATTTACCTATTTAAAATGATAGTTTAAAGATTTAATTAGTATCTAAATTGAGCGCTGTAACTTTTCTATTAATATATCTGCGTTTTGTATTATATTATCTATTTGTAAGTTGCGAACGTCAACACAACACCTCTATTCATTACGGTGCCGGTGTTATATGATTTAGTATTGTTTATGCGTCTATGGATTAGCTACATAGAATGCATACGCGCACGTGCGTATCATCAACGTTTTCATTCGTTTGTCCGTTACATGTTATTGTTTATAATAGTATACGATTACGGCAGATTAGGGTTAACTGTGTAATTAATTGTTGCGGGGTGTGTTTAGTTTTTGTCGTGACTACCAGGTAACAAAACTTTAAACATGTCATGGCATTTATAAGATAATTGGAATGCTCAATATATGTATCAATGTACAGAAATCGTTTAATAATATAATTGTTGGAATTTTATGCATCATATATGTACTGCATCTACCAGATAAATTGCTAGTTGATTTGCTTAAGAGATTCATTTCGGTAGATAAGCGTCATAACCTCAAATAGAGGTTAGAATACGTTGTGTTGTTTTATTGTTTGTACGTAAAATGTTTTCAAATATTATGAAATAAAGTAAAAATAAGTATCGTAAGTATGAGAATGTAGCTACCACTCCAATTATTGTAAATGCTCCAAATGTATTAGTAGGTGTTGATAATGTTGTACAATGTTTTATTCATGGTATGATCTAATACAATTGGCATTGTTTTAGATGCCACAAGGAAACGCCATGAGAGCGCTACTACCTAAGATATGAGAAAAGCCATAGGGTTGTACCTGGCACCAGCCAAGGCTAGACTTAAAAATAAGTATTTTTTATTTTTATTGGCTTATTCAAATAAAATGATAATAAATACGTTTGTTTTTATTTAGAACACTTCAATTAAAACTAGTGATTAATTTGATAAACCTTCAGTATGCCTTAAAAGATGCCAGAATTATTGATTATTAACTTGTATGGTGAGTGTGAAAAAACAAGTTCTTGCCTTTTAGACAACTCTATGTATGTTTCAACTTTTAGTTATCGACGTTATACGTTCTAAATAACTAAGAACAATTTTGGTTCATTTTGACAAATTAAATAGATTGCATAAAAAAATCTCAATTTTCATGTAAATAATATTTTACAAATATTTTAGAAAAAATATTGCGCTTACATTAATTTTAAAATATGGAATACATATTTTAATTGAATATTTTATCTATATTTAGAAAAAAATATGAAAAATATATTCAAAAACCTCCCACGAAAAATATTTATAAAATATATTTTTAAAAATATCTATGTAATATTTCTGGTTGTTAGGGTATAGTTTTTATATTTTACTCATTTCTATAGAATAATCGATCACCCTGTAGGCGTATATTGTGCTTAAAATCTGCAATGAATTAAACGCTAAGCAATATTAATTTATCAGTATGAATATAACAGCGAAAAAATAAATTTTCTTTTTCTTTTCTCAACTCTTTTGTTATGTGTAAAAGGTATATTCAATACAATACGCGCGTAGTTCAACATATTTGCGTCAAATATAAACAGTATTCAAATCTACGTAATTCAGTCGTTCAACATTTAACTAATTTGACAATAGCATATAGCTATTAATTCAGCAGCGAACTGTCATGGACATCACAAACCGTAACGTCCCGCAAACACAATAACCATTCGAGTTCTGCCCACGAATGCTGTTACTCTTTATAACGCCTCTGACGTCTAACGGGTGTTCTTCACCCTTTTGCGCTCTATTGCGTTCATTTTGGGCGCGTTAATGTCCGGCCACTATACCTCGTGATAGTAGAGAACATTAACTATACTGTATTTGAAGATAGCTGTTGGCAACAGTCAACCTGGCACCTAGAGAAAATACGGAGTAACAGAAAAGTATTCTATGATACGGTACATTAACCAACTTTGCGACCTCTAATGTATTTGGTGGCTGAAAACGGCCACTCTCATATGTCAGTCGTTCAGGGGAATCGTGCGCTTTTGTCTGTAGGTGGAGGTTAGAAGTAATTCCTTTAGTGCATTCTGTAATTTGCCGTTTGCGATGAGTGTTGTTATGATTTCAGTGCGCGAGAGGGGTAAAATACGTTCACTTTGGTTTTACATGACAATGGACAATAGATATATCAAAAATAAAACAAAAAAACCTCTATCGAAGCGAAACAGAAAAAGCATAAAGATGCTATTTTAATACTATTAAAAACAGATAAACACAAAAACATCTCTCTTTCTCATATGAAACTGGCAATATTTTAAGACCCTACTTCCATGTCTAGTTCAGGATATTATATCCTTTGAGAGATTAGAATGATTAAATAATCAATAATAAAGCATAGATAGTTGCTTTGATGAAACGTGTAATGATTGCCAATCTAATTATGTAGGTAGAACCCTCAGAAGTTTTGAAATCTGGATTAGAGAGCATTTGAGGTGTTTTAAGCACAGCTCCAGCAGCGAATCCTTGTTTGGGAAACATCTTAAAGATAACGACCATACTTACAATACTAATGATGCTGTTTATATTTTACATATTGGTAAAATAGGTAGTTTACTAAATAACTTGAAAGCGTTGGAAACTTAAATCCTAATTGGTAAAAAGATTATTAATGTCGTGTATGCCCTCCTCTTCCTGGGGGTTGGAAGTACTTACCCGGCGCGTCCCCGAGGTGGTGGATAGGTGAAAGGCCATCTTGTCAGGGTTCGCTCAAGACGAGATGGTTAGTAGCGGTTATAAGTTCGTCCTCTCTGCTTAAAACCGGAGCAGGGTGAATGAAAACCGTTGCCGTGAACCACTGCCCCCCTCGCCCAAGCTGTCGTGTCGTGGCTAAGGAGTTACATACGGTTCTACAACGATGCCAGTTGTTGCTTTCGGCTACTAAAAGCCCAACTGTTAAACCAGGTCCCGAAAGGGATGGGGGGTCTTGGCTTAACTGCACGGACCGAGAGGAGACAACCTCAACAAAACCTAAATCCTAAGGTGGCGGACTAGGCTGATGGGATGCGTGGCTGGATAGAAGACCAGTCTACTAGTCCAACCTTGGACACCTGGCGCACCCCATTGTATTTAGCCTTACCTCTGCATGCGGGGCTCTGTTGGAGTGACCTTTCTTCCCTAGCTACTCGTGGGATCAACCATGGAGGAAGGACGACACCGCAAATAAACAGGAATTGGAGCAGGACCTCCACAAGAAGCCTTCCACATCCAAAGTGAGAGTACCTCACAAGGAGGGAACAAAGGGAGGAGTAAAACGACTGGAGCAGATTGGGGAATTTATACTGTTAGTGAAAATGTCTTTTCTAACGATATTTGATAAAAATTTGTTTTACCAAATTAACGACACTAGTTATTACCCTGTATACTAAATTCAAAGAAAAAAAAATTGCCATATGCTGCGCAAAAAAGCCAATCTATAAGTCAAGAAGTTTCTATTCAACAAACTGGTAAAAACTTTTATGGGGTAAAAGTATCCCTCAAAAATGCTATTTTTTCTAAACATTATGCATTTTATCACTATTTTATAATATTTTAGTTCACAGTAATTTATATGTCTAGCATAAAAATAAAAATATATGGATAAAATCTATGTTTGTTCTAAAACATATATCAGTTTTACGGGATAAAAGCAACTCGCAAAAATCCAGTTTTTTTTTTTTTGGTTAATATTTATGAATTTCTAATAATTTTTGGATGATAAATATTGCATTTTAATTAAAGGTATACTAACGAAAATTGAGCATTTTATTTCAATGGAACCTTCCCCACCTAACTCTGAGGATACAATTAAGAAATATCTTGATTTTTATTGTAATTATTATCCGTAAAAATCTCGTAAAAAATTTAGCTTCTGCTTCAAGCAAGTACGTCAACTTTTTTTAAGGTAAAAACAGCCCTCAAAAAGCTATTTCTTAAGATTGTAGTTAAATCAAACGCCAATATAACAATACCTAGGAAAGTTGGGAAGTTAAATGCAACTTGCTAATATAAATAGAATGATTTTTTAGTGAAAGTATAAAATAAAATTAATACAGGTTGTCACCTAAACACATATTACATTATTCACGATTAGACATACACAAACAAAACAAAAATAATTGCTCTCCCCAATAGCAGAAATATGTAGGGATTTCTTATGACTGGTTTAAAATCTGTCAATCAAATCTTTTCTGTTGTACATTTAAGGATCCAATGAAAAATATGTCGATGGCCATTGTGAATATTACCTCATAAGAGAAATATGAGATCAAATAAGAGATTTAATTTAGACTTTAGTAAATATGTCATTTTTTAAGGGATGAGAACAACCCTTAAAATATTATATTTTTCCAATATTTCTTAATTTACTAACTACCTCTTGACTCGGTCCCTTTTAGATGCACCTAAATATTATGCTTTTAATGAACATCCAGGAAAATTAATATAAATTCACGGCAATTTGATGGTGCAACAAAAACCAGCTCCGCATTTTTGCATGTCAGCAATGTAACTATCAATTGCGATTTTGACTATTAATTGATTTTTACAAACATTTATTCAAAGCACTTTAAGATTTTCTGATAAATACTTCAAAATACCATCATATTTTTCGAAAAAAATTTAAATCAATTTCTCACAAAAAGTTTGATCATGAACAACCACGTTTAAATTTTGATTTTTTAATATAATTATAGCTTACCTTAACTATTTTTATTAACTGCAGATTCCTAAATTAGAACTATCACACGAAAATTCTCCTTCCACAGAAGTTAACACTGACTGAGAAATATAACCAAAACGAAAGGATGCTCCGTATATCTGTTTTTCAAGTTCTTTCTTTTAGCTTAATCACAATTTAACTGAGGCAATAAGAAATAAGGTCCCATCTCTTTTACAAAACCTTTATCTAACAACAGCGATCGTGATGTTTAAATATATTTACAAGGTGTGTATCTCTTGGTATTTGCGTTCTGTACCTTGACGTCATAGTATTTTTACGTTTCGTTATTGTTTAATTACTTAACGTTGTTATACGAAACAAAGCTACTGGGTATTTGTATTTTATTCATGTCCAGGTGCGTATGGGAATAAGACATCTTGAAGGTGTGAATGTCCTGTTGTCAAAGAAGGTTAAAGGTTTTTTTTTTAATTGCTGCATAGGTGTAAATATTATCATAGGTAAAAAGAGAGATATATTTATTTTGGTATATCTTGTTTCAGCCAATAACATCTGTCTAAGGCCCGTTTTACATTATACTTAATTTAGTATGAAATTTTGTTTAAAATTTTATTTTGAATTTATAAAGAAATTTACCTGCATGTCATACATAAAAAAAATTACATCTGAAAATTGGTACAAAATATTTGAATATGTCTGTTTGATATTTAAAGTAAAAAATTTAGTATGAAAAAAGTTATGAAAAGGATTAATATTACCGTAAAATGGCTGACCAAGAAGTACTGCTGTTATGGCTATCACCTTTAATTGTAACTATGATAGCTAGTCCCGTAAAATATTATGTAAAAATTGGATAAGTATGAGACCTGAAGGAAGATGCATTCTAAACTTATTAAATTCGGGATTAAGGACTGACGGTCCATTGTCGAACGATTTGATGAACTTTGGCAATTTCCTCATTGTCTAGGTGATCTTGACGGACGTGGATAGACCTGGATCTGATAGATTTTACTTCTTCAATTATAAAGGCGCAAATAGTCTAGTAGTACTTAGACCTTCAGATGGTGATTATAAGCTTATTTCTATTGTTCTACTAAAAACTTAAGCTACATCGATATAGATGAAGTTGCAGAGGAAAATCTTAAAATTTTGGGTTGAAATTTTGGTAAGGTGCAACGACCAAGTGGCAATAGATCTGCTAATTTTGCAGGACAAGTTAGGGATGAAATATAATTCTAAAAATAAAATGCAATTTTCTATATGTATCTATCTTTTTTTATAGATTATAAAACTGAGTATGTTCAACAAATTGTTATACAATCAATCAATTTTAACTTTATCTAGGGTAGTTTTTGAATACTCAATCAACAATTCAAACTGCTGACATGACCACGACATTATTCTAAAATGGATGGTGATACAGCGATAATACGATAGACAACAGAACTTCCTTATGCTTTGACTCGACTACAAACTACATCGTGTATTTTTTGCGTTGTCTGTGTCAACTTAGATTGAGCGATCTGTATAGTACGACAAACGCCGACCTATCCCACTGGACTTAATCAACAATTCACATATTGCGCACGCATACTTCGTTTATAAAATTAATGAGAAAATAGAACAGGTTCTAAATATTTAGTACAATATTTCGTACGAAATTTACAAATAAATTTTTCTGTATGATACTCTTTGAAGTATTTAATAGCAAATTTATATCAAAGTTTCATACTAAATTAAGTATAATGTAAAACCGGCCTAATTCTAAACATGACCTTTTGTTTTTTTTTTATTAATTTGACACTTACAACACTTGCTTAAATAAATTTAGGGGATAATTTGAAATTTAAATAACCGTTACGAACGACCTAATAATCAAAAGATAAATTAAAACATTTATCTCAAAAGGTAATCATTGTTCTCTCACAATACCCCGAGCAATTTCCTATCCCAAATTTTCATTAGCGACTAAATCCAATAATACGAATAGCGCCCTCTCTGACACAGATGCTTAAATAACACGTTAACTTTCTATTTTACCAAATTGTATCCAGGAAATTAGGGTCAAGTACATACGAAAGGCTTAATTATAACTTCAAGAATAGCAAACGAATTGAAAAAAAAATTGAGCAGATATACAGGTAGATAAAATGAACACCTAAGTTTTCCATATTTGCAATATTGAAGGATATTTAATCATAATCATAATCATATCAATTTATTGGCATCACTTCAGTACATACATTGTGAACATATATGCCAAAAAGATTAAACCACCGTAAAGGTGCTCTTCCTTTAGCCTCAATTCCAATTTTTATGGTTTTGGCCAGAAGTATAACACATGAATTAATACACGTCAAATTTATCTTTCCTTTTCTATCACTCAAGTCCTCTTCTTTGATGTTAACACCATACAACTTGAGGTTTACTTTGAGATTATAATTCCACTCTACTTTTCCAAAAAACCACGAAATGTAAAATTAAAGATGCACGTTCCTGTTACTTTGACATTTTGATTTACTACGTCATATTTACGATTTAAAATTTAATTTTTCTATTTTGCGTTCATAAAAACGCAATTGTAACACGCTTTTGCGTATCGAAAAGTGCTTCATTGTAATACGCCTTTTTTCATTTCTATGGGTTGGCTGTATTGAATACATTATGACAGAAAGCAAAATTGACGTTTAATGCATGTAAATTATAAATACTTTAATCAAAAATTCTATACAAATTTAGTTTACATTGTTATTGTTATGAAACGTGGAATTACTGTATACATTTACACTGACGGAACAAGTATCTTGAGCATGTATTGTTATGCCAGGCAAATTCTTCGTAACAAAGTTTTGCTGAGTTATGTTATTGGCTTTAATGGTAGACTCTTGTGATTGAGAATCATTCGATGATATAACTCTAGAATGACCAGATGTACTTGGCCCTGATAAGTTGTGCGCTACAGCCACTTTACTTTTCATAGATGTTTCGATGTAACCCTCAGCTACCGCAGATGACTTCCATCCACCATGACGTTTTATAGTCAGAAAATCACTGCCTGCGTCTGCTAAGTGTGTAGCACTAGAACGTCTGAAGCAATGACCAGTATAAAGCTCTGAAGGCACGATATACAATAACCATTGCGATATGTAAGGAAGAATCTTGAATGATTAATATTTTTTGGTCGCAGGGCGACATATTTTTTAATTAAAGTAATCCATCTTTCATCCGTAATTGCAAAAACTCTTACGATATTATTTTTTGTTTTAGGTACTGTCACCAAAATAATATCACTCTTAAATTCTAAATCATGTATGGACATATTTGTTAATTCATCTCGTCTACAGACACCTGTGTAACCCATTATTAAAACGATCTATAATTAAATCCATTACATAAAAAATTACATTTTGGAAATAATATCGTACCTTTATTGCTAGATACAATGCGTCAGAACCTTCTTCTATAAATTTATTAATATCTTCAATGCATAAAATTTTAGATTTCTTAGCCTCGTATCCCTCAGAGAATCGTTTTAAATAGGCTTGTAATTTAATATATTTTGATATGTCTGTATTTTTTATAAATGGAAAAGCAAGAACGAAGCATGGAATACATAGACCATAAGGTAGAAGATTTCTTATTTTACCTTGTAATTCAAAATATGCCAATAAAATGTTTTCAGATATTGTGTTGACATTATTCTGTACAGCCCATAGTTCAAATTGATGGTAGCATTTTTCATATACTGCTTTTTATTTTTCGGTAATAAATTTATGACGGCGTTATCCGCAATTTCACGCAGTTGTGGTGGCGTACAAGATAAATTGTCTCAGTATCACTCATTTTTACAGTTTACAAAGACTATATTATGGAATATATTGTTTAAACAATTTAAATAGCCGAATTTGAATTTTGAATTCGTCAAATGTCAATCGTATGTCAATGTGACCAACTTCATATAAAAATAAAACTCAACATTTTTAATGAGATTTTTATTAAGTATTTATTATCAATTGATAATGCAAAATAGAAAAAGTAGTATAAAGGACTCGTTTCATAAGGCTTTTTGTCGCACTCGTTCATTAGAAAACTCGCCTGCGGCTCGTTTTCTAAACTTGAACTCGTGCGACAAAATCATGCCTTATGAAACTCGTACTTTAATATACTATTCTGGCTTGTTTTTCAAGCTCAAGGAAGATCTGCTGTAATTTAGAAAACACCCTGTATATGCACCCTGCCCAACACATATTATTTCTCGGTGGTATACATGAATGTGCCAACAAAATCCTAATTTTAAAAACTGTCTAATATGGATGTTATAAAGCTCACGTTACTAGCGATGGCATATTTAATAGAAATAATAACAACTATTCGAGTAGGACACAAATCTCGATTTGGTTTTAATATTGGATACTTTTTAAAAGGCTGCAATTTTATTATTTTATATATGATGGTAATTTGACATCTAGGCGATTCATTGAATTGTTAAACGCTCGTTTAACAGAGTTTCTAGATGACGTTCCATATAGTGAACGCACTCAAATTTATTTTCAATTAGATGGTGCACCTGCACACAATTCCCTAGATACTAAAAGTTATTTAGATCATACTTCTCCAAACAGATGGATTTTGGCACTTATGGATCCATACGATGGTTGGTAAGATCTCCAGATTTAACGCCATTGGATTTTTTTTTTAATGAGATCAGACATACTTGCAACACTGCCGAACAACTGTGGCTAACACTTTTCATAAATTAACAGCGTTTTATGTAATAAATACCATAAATGTTGTAGAAAAAACTTAACTCGTTTTGTTTGATTCATAGTTTTTTTGTATTTGTTTATGATAGTAAATTATTTTAATCGAAAACGTCCTACAGCTTTTGCCTTTAGCACACAACTGCACTCAGAAAAACACATGTAGATTATTGATATCACGACATTCATTGAGTGAATTTTCATCGATAGAATGAAATGTGTCATTGTTAAGTAATAATAAAATTCATTAGTGAAATAAATTAGTTTTTATTATTATAACAAATCATTGTACATTATTCTTCCAAGGATAATATTTGTTATTATGGTAACTAAATTTTCATACGTTCACTAAATAATTTTGTTAATAATATGAATATGAAGAAGAATATATATTGCTATTTTCACGTATAATTTTCATAAAATTATTCACGCTACGAATGCAGTGAAGTATCAAATAATATCTTCTTCGTTAGTTCGATGGTTAGCAATTAATTGCAAGCACGAACAGATAACTTACCTTAATCAAAGGTGTACACCAGTGATTGACTAAGTGAGAGTTTGACGCGTGGCTCCTAGAGGGCGTACTTCTAAACTCGTAACCTCTTAGGGAGAAATCGAGAATAATCTTGAGACACGATTTTGATGAAAGTGAATTTGTTCTTGGAGGAACGCTTGGCTGGGAGAAACTCTTTTTCTGCTTGTATGGTAATTCCACCACAGTGGACAATGAGAGTATGCCATGGTGATATTCTTACGATTAACTTTTTAGGCATTTTGATGTTTTTTGATAATCATTAATGTTACTTTTTTGCAATCCAATTAAATAAAAGTGCAACGCTTACTCAACAGTGAATTGTGTGAAAGAAATGCGATTATTGTATCAATGATTTTCGTAAATTATTTTCATTAGAATCAGCAGTTTACTCTATAAACAATATTTAAAATTTATTAAGATTATGAAAAGCATACATTAAGTCAATCACTTGCGATTAGCATATCAACAAATAACATTCATTGTATTAATGCCTGCTCTTCTACTGGAGTTCATACATAAAATTGATAACTAGGGGTCATTCAGTAAATTAAATAAAGTTGTTGAAACAAAACTGGTCGTTACAATAATAACATATTTCATAGAGCCAATGAAGCTATACCATTTAATCTTCATTGCTTTTGGTTTTATGAATGATTAAGTACTCAATAAATTTCTTTGTCATTTAACTAAATCAGATGATATAATGCCGTCATAATTTTATTATGACGTATAAATATACCGGGTGTCCACACTTTGTTATCTTTGGAGGTACAGAATCGGTGAAATGGACAAAGTAGTAGTATTTTTTATGGCGGTTACAATTGTGAAAACAGAAAAACAATTGAGCGTCGCGTTCTCTAGATATTCGTCCAAAATTATTTTTTTTTAATGGAACGCCCTGTATTTTTTTGCAATTTAAAAGAAAATTCCAAACTGAACAAAAAAGTCTTTCTACACTATTATAAAAAAATGTCAAATAAAGTAGTTATTAAGAAATCTTTATCTTTGTTTTGTTTGCATGAAATCGATATACCCATGGAAAATTAAAGCGTCACATTGTTTAGTAGCTGTCAAATTATTTATATTTGTTGTTGTTAAAGTTACTGTGCGGAAAAAGTACTGTTTTTACAATTTTTTCAATCGTAACAATGGCATTTACTCATTTGGAAAAGTGTGATATGTTGGAGTTGTACTTGCTGTTTAACAAAAATTCAGATAGAGCCCTAGAACATTACATTCAGCAATTTCCTGACCGTGATGTACCAGACCGTCGCTATTTTTTAAAACTTTATCGAAGATTAAGAAGCAACGAAACAATTTTTATAAAGAAGAGGAAAAAAAAATATTTTATATTACCACAAGAGATAGAAATAAATGTGTTGGCATATTTTCAGGTACATCCAAATAATTCTGTAAGGGATTTGTCCAGACAATCAGGTCTCGTAGCACGATCCATAAAATTCTGAAAAAATATAAATATGTTCCCTTTAAATATCAGCCTGTTCAAACTCTACTTTTGGGCGATTATCAAAGACGATTAACTTTTGCTCAATGGTTTATCAATGCTTTTGAAGAAAATCACAATTTCTTTAGACACATTTTATGGAGTGATGAATCTAACTTTTCTAATCGCGAGATGTTCAATAAAAGAAATAATCATTACTGGAGTCGTGAAAACCCATTTGTTGTTTATCCTTGTAATCCCCAACACCGATTTAGTTTAAATGTTTGGTGTGGTATAATCGGATCCCGAATTGTTGGGCCATTTTTCTATCGGGGTTCTTTAACAGGAGAAAGATATGTGGCATCATTGACAGAAATTTTAGAAAATTTTCTGGATGAATTAAATTTTGTAGACAGACAGATTATTTACTTTCAACAAGATGGAGCGCCCGCACATAATCACCGTGACACAAGTGAGTTATTAGAAAGATTATTTGGAAATAGATGGATTAGCACAAATGGTCCTATTCAGTGGCCCGCGCGTTCACCTGACATGACGCCATTAGATTTCTTCTTGTGGGGAACAGTAAAAAATCAAGTGTACAAACATAGATATACAACAGTGGATGAGCTTCAGGAAAGAATTTCCAACATCATTGACGACATCGACGGTAGGACAATTTTAGGAGCTACTCGTAATGTTCACAGAAGATTACAGATTACAAGATACATTTCACTAAATGTATTGAAATGGAAGGAGGTGTCTTTGAACATTTAATTTGAGTAATTTTCTTGACTATTTTTGTATTTATTTTTATTTCTTTATTAAATTAAACGCTTTAATGAATGTGACGCTTTAATTTTCCATAGGTATATCAATTTCATGCCAACAAAGCGAAGATAAAGATTTCTCAGTAACTACTTTATTTGACATTTTTTTATAATAGTGTAGTAAGACTTTTTTGTTCAGTTTGGAATTTTCTTTTAAATTGCAAAAAAATATACAGGGCGTTCCATTAAAAAAAATAATTTTAGACGAATATCTAGAGAACGCGACGCTCAATTGTTTTTCCGTTTTCACAATTGTAACCGCCATAAAAAATAGTACTACTTTGTCCATTTTACCGATTCTGTACCTCCAAAGATAACAAAGTTATCAATAGTGCACACTTAAGTGTGGACACCCGGTATATATTGCTATGGCGTTTCCATACCGGCAAAGTTTTAAAAACTGAAATTATAAGTGGCTTTTTTGACGTATTTATATGTCAGAATTAATGTGGATAACTTGATGTGTCTAGTAAGTGAAATCACCCCATGAAAATATTTTGTTGATTGTTTCGTTTTGATAATTATTATGTAATTAGTCATATAAAGAATTCTGAATAAAATATTATAATCACCCAAGACTTTTGTAATTAGTAGTAATGATATAACATTATATACAATACGATATACACATTTGACGTTTCATGCAATATTCTTATTACATTGTTACATAAACTTCTATTCTAGGAATACGTTTTCTTACCCACCCCAACCCTTCACTTATTAAACGTCCCACCGGATTACAATCTCTCGTATAATCACTTCCGCACACACACGAAGCACAGACGATGACATCTGCGATATTAAATTTTTCCTCTCCACTTAATCCTACTTGATCCGCTCACTCCAAGTCACGGAAGACAAGGGCCGTAGCAAATCCTGCCCTGGACCCCCAACATCGACTTCCTGACGTTCGTCCTTCAAGTCATTATACCAACTGCGATCGTAATGCCCTGAAAACAAACAAACGAATAACACACAATCACTTACTCGCCTCCGTAAAAAAAGAATCTCTAAACAGGCACATTCTCCTCCCCGATCAAAATTTCTTCCCCTTCCCCAGAAAAAGTACCGCTAGAGGGCGTGTAGTCATCGAAGCGGACGCTGAAAGACATCGCGTCGTTGCCCAGATTGAAATCGAAATCGTTATTGTCGATGGAAGGTCGGCAAAGTGCCGATAGGATGCCGTTTTGCTTACAAGAGTTGGATGGGTTGGCGTGGTAGAGTCCGTAGTTGAGATTGCTGGTGGCGATTTTCTTGAGGCCTTGTATTGAGGTGAGGATCAGGGCGAGTTTGGCTAGGAGAAGCGCTTTGCCTCCGAGAACTGCTAGAAATTGGAAACCCAGCGGTATAGCGATTAGGGTCATCGCCATGGTTCCAAAAAGGATCAGTGGGTACATCTGGTTGAAGCCACCCCTGCGTCTTCTTCTGCCTGGAATGAAAGGGTAATGTATTTATCTTGTTACAGGCCGATTCATTTTCGATCCTCACTATTGGGATCACGTTTGATATTGAAGTTAAATGGTTGGTTTAAATTTTAACAAATTGCTAAACTTTGTGGTTATTATGATGGCGAATTACCAGGAAAAGAAAATCCAATCTTAGAACCATAAAACTGGATGGGCAAAATATAGACTGGAGAGCGGAAGTTAAATATCTAGGCCTTACCCTAGACAGTAAACTTCTACGGAACAAACATGAATTTGAAGTAACCAACAAGGCCAAAAGAGCTCTGATGATGTGCAGGGGAAAAATTGGGGATGCAACCCAAAAATACTGCTTTGAATGTATACAGCGATAGTGAGACCGATCATCACCTATGCATCAGTAGCATGGAGCAAAAGAACTAATCTGGCCACCGCGAGAATTAACCTCTCGAAAGTGCAAAGATTAGCATGTGTATGCATAACGGGGGCTATGAGAACCTGCCCAACAGCAGCTATTGAAGTAGTATTGGATCTTGCCCCCCTTTACATTGTAGTAGAGGGCGTGGCGAAAAGAACCGCACTAAGAATGGTCAAGGAAGGAATGATTAGGCATAGGCCTCAATCTCCTGACGGTAATCAAACCTGGGATATGCCCCGGGATGATATGTTAAAAAATTTAGCTTTGTGAAAGAATTCACCATAAAGCTAAGTAACAGGAGCGAGTGGGATCATAACACTAACTTGAACTTGAATAGAAATGCCATCAAATGGTACACTGATGGCTCCAAAACGGCAGAAGGAACTGGAATAGGAATATATGGGCCTAGAACTACATATTTCGAAAGCTTGGGAAAATACCCAAGTATATTTCAGGCGGAATACACGCTATTGGAAGATGTGTTTCATTCATTATGGGTAGGAACTATCGGAAGCAGGAGAATATCATCGTGTCTGATAGTCAAGCAGCCATCAAGCGCTGAACTCATATGAAATCAGCTCCAAGATGTTCTGGGATTGCCTAGGGAAACTAAATGAGCTAAGCAAAAGAAATAAAGTAACGCTCCTGTGGGTTCCGGGTCACACAGGAGTGGAAGGAAACGAAATAACGGATAACCTCGCAAAAAAAGGGGCTGGAATGCCTCTTGTAGGGCCTGAACCCTTTTGCGGTTAAGTAGCAGTACAATATGAAGAAACTAAAAATGGAAATGGAGCAGAGAAAATCCAGTTATTGGGAAAATCTCCAGGGAATGAGGCAAAGTAAATTCTTCTGGAACTTATAACCAGAAGAGGTTTACAGAATGCATCAACCTGAGTAAGAACAATGTTCGGCATATTACAGGCATATACTTTCAGGCCATTGTAGACTGAAAAGGACACCTGAGTACGCTTGGATTGGAAAAAGATCCTAAATGCAGATTTTGTGGGGAACAGGATGAAACATCCATCCACCTCCTCTCACAACTGCGTAGCACTGTGCAACTCGAGGGCATTGCACCTGAGCGCATGTGGAAATCGAAGAGGGAGACTTACCTAGACTGGGGCCTCTAACATCCTACACTTTCTAAAAGGATAGGATTGGAAGGCCAGCTGTAAATACAGCAAGAATAGGGGACACAATAGATCTTTTAGGTCGCAGTGTAAACACCACCCTTCTATTTACATACATACATACATGCTGGCGAAAGAAAGCAGACTTATAGGCGAAGGCATCCAAATTGTTCTGTCCAATTTTGATAAAATTTTGGAACATCGAAAAATATTTGACACGTATTTTTCGCGTCCTTATATTTGATTCTAGGGGTTGTTTAAACCACCGTAAAAAAAAAAAAATAAAAGGGGATTTGCAGAAGGCACTGAAACGAATTTTGGAGAAAAAAAGGAAAGGGAATTATAAGGATCCCAACACATAGTGAAAGCATAAAGAATTCCTTCGCTCAAGTATAAAAATTACGGAATAACAGAGCGAGCACTGGAAGGAAGTCATTCGCCAATGAAAAGGTTGTTTAGTGCACAATTGTGCACGACAAGTTAATAAGATTGCTTTTATAGCAATTTTAGATTGTTTTTTTTTCTGTTTCAAACCATGTTCTAACATATTGAACACCTTTTTGACATCATGCTTTAATTGTTGAAGAATCCCATTTAGATTAAATAGGTAGCATCACTGCAATTATAGTTGCGTTAATAATATAAAAAATCGTTACCATGAAGAGAACAGATATTTTATGTATTCTTATTCATCGAATCGGAAATATAACCATAGCGGAGTGATCTCAATATATGCGACAACTTTTAAGAGCTGATTCCTGAGGTTATTTTGATCATAAAAGTTCATATGGTATATACCAAAACGGTTTGGGTTTTAAAGTCTTGAATGTTTAATATAAATTATGACCTATACTAACACGATATAATATCAAGTTGGTTCTTCAAACTATTGTGTGAGGAATTGTTTATTGTCATTTCATATTTGTCAATAGTTTCAGAGTATTCATTTGGTTTTTTGTTGCAGTTTCTGTTTTCTAAAATAAATTACACGATGCTGAGATGTGTGAATGCATTTCGTTTCGGTTCCTACTGAAATTCGCGTGCTGCTAGACGTCTTTTGAGACGAACCCAAGCGGTATCATCCGCATCATCAATATTTGCCGTCTTCACCAACGTTTAGTGAAACGGGAAATTTTAAAAGACGGCGACTGATAACGGGCACCCATTTCCAGTGATTCAATCCCATGTTGAAGGAAATGGTACTAATGAACTTGAGGACATCCTGCTACAAGCACCAGAAAAATTGCGTTTGCTTTAACATTAGTCAGGCCACCGTTTTGGAGAATATGAAAGATCAACTGTTGTATCCATATCAATCAATGGGTGCAGGCACTTTTAGCACTTTTGGCAAATGCAAGAGGGCTTTTTGGTCAATGATGCCCACAAAATCGCACAAAATCTGACTATTTGCTCAAAATTTCTTCAGCCGACGAGGCTACTTTCTCTTAGAAACGCATTATAATTTTCTAATATCACATATGGGCCTGAAGAAAATCCGCACGAACTAGGAATGCCCGTCATCAAGATCATTCTCTGTCAATGTGTGGGCCGGATTGTT
>RXPK01004639.1:0-48380 GCA_004143645.1 Protaetia brevitarsis | reverse complement strand
TAAAAGCAACTTTGAGTTATTCAGTTTTCCTTGTTTTTCTCGAAACTAGGTAGGTGGGACATATTCACTTTCTGCATTGACCGATTCAATTGCCCAAACATGTATGGAAATTATAAATAGTGATATAGTGAAATATAATAAATTCTGAATACAAGTCAAGTAGCCCTTTTAATTAATTCGTCCACAAATGAAAAACGTAAGGGCACGTTTAACAGTAACTGAAAAAGAGTTTCCATTTTTTTAAAAAGTTTTACGATCAAGAAATTCTTATTTGCAGTGTGTGTAAACTCAGAATTCACAACTGTACAAGGTGGACGTTGCAATATTATTCTTCATACGCAAACACAGAACCACAAAAAAGCTGTCTCTGTAAGTAAAACAGTTTCATTGTTTTTCAAGAATACAGAACCCACTTCGGAAGATTACGTTGGGTCGTTAACGCAACTGCTTTCGCTTGCCATACTACCCAGCATGATTTTAGTTTTAAATCTTCAGATTGTACCTATATGATTCAAAATATTTAAATGCCAAAATCAGTGTGCGTACAGCCTGCAGGGTGTGTGCACGTTTACTTGTGTTTCCTCTCGACATTTGAAGTTTCTGTGGAAATAACCTTATTATATATTATTTTGTGTTGATTAGGTGGTTAGGATACAGCCTGACAGGTTATTAATTTTTCCTTTTCCTCTTTTGATCTCAATTCATTATTCTCGATTTTAAATTTTTCTTTATTCTTTCTAAGTAGTTTAAATCACAAAATACATATCTTCGTAGCTGTTTTTCGGATTATTGGACTTTGCACTCCACGTGCGATTGGTGCGCGTGGGGTGCATCTATTGTTTGGGCACATCTAGATTTATGGGTCTTTCCCTTCATCATCGAGGTATAGAGTTGTGTCGGCTGTGGTTGCGAACGGACGTATTTTCTTCGAGTCCGAATCTCTAGCAACCGATAAGCCTGTCGTATATATCTATATATTTCTTTTGTCCTAAAGTTACTTGACACACGCTAAATTCAGCGCTATCGTGCTTTTCGAAGCATTAATTACATTTTATTTCATCGTTTATTTCCCTCTTGACAAGGGTTTCTATACCCTATATAATTTATCTATATTTATAATTTAAAATTTTCAGTCAGAGAATAATATAATATAATATTATATACGCCTGAGAATAATACATCGTCTCAAGTTCGGACAAACAAGTTTTTATACTCGGTCGTTTTTCTCGACGCAGCTGTTTGTTTATTCGGCAAAATCTTATCGCTTTATTTACATTCAGGGAACTTGCGATATAATCTGAATACCTTTGCCGGCTCGCTGGTTCTTTTCCGCGCGCCGGTCGGATACTCTTTTCTTTATTTATATTGTGCCGCTTGTTTTATATCTACACTTTTATTTTAAGTCCTTCGTCTATTTATTATTTATTATCTAATTGTTGTCTAATTGTTTTATATATACTACTTGGCATATTTTAATTTTTGTTTTCAGCCGGCGGCGGGTTCCTTTAGCCCCACTACCCCGTCCGTTTTGGTCTAAAATTTTGAGTTTTTATATATTTGTTTATTCTTATTGATCTAGTCAACTCCAGATTTTATTATAAGTTTATTCCGAACACCCCCGGATACGAGCGGCGCCAATAGTCAAGGGCGCTGCGATAATGTCAGACACGGCGACACTCCTTTTGTCGCCAGTATTACTTGTAACAACGCCGAGTTTTCTACTCCTGAACCTCAAAATAGTTTAGCGATTGAAAATTTGGTCAATCTATCAAATGATGAGATACTGAATCTTATTTCAGGTCTCTATAAGGTCTTGAAGGATCGAAACATCAAATCTCCGAACTCTCTTCAATCGGAGATAAACTTGAACGCTGATGTCCAACTTACAGCTATAAGGTCCGACTTATCGTTGTCGTCACCTGGATCCATATCCTCACTTGTGGACACAGTCAGGGATAGGTCAGTTATCCTGGCAAAAGCCCAGTGGAAGCGGCTTAGGGAAACTTTCAAAAAGAAATTGTTCGAAATGCAAGTGCATAGTTCAGGGGATGGGATGGAAGATCATGACGAGGAAAAACCAAATTGGCAATATTTTAACTCACTTTTGTTTTTGAAAAATCAATGTACAATACCTTGTATTAACTTGTCGGAAAACAAAATCGTGTTCAAACCACAGAAAATATTTATCAGAGCATACCCGTGCAAAGACAATGATCAACCACTTGAAGAGGTTCTGAAAGTGAAACAGGTGCCCCTGAAGGAGCTACAACGTGACGGAATTAAGATTGGACCTGTAACGAAAGATGAACAAAATCAACTAATTCAGTTGTTAACCGAATATAGAGATTGCTTCGCACTCACGCCCACTGAGCTTGGTTGCGCTGAAACTGCGGAGATGGCCATTCAATCGAAAGAAAACCAGCCGTTCCCGTATCTTTCGTACCGCATGGCGCGGGCAGAACAAAAGACATGGGCAATGAACTATTGGATTGCAATATCGTTAGAGAATCAGATTCTGATTATAGTTCGCCGGTTTTGCTTGTAAAGAAAAAGAACGGAGAGCAGAGGTTGTGCATAGATTATCGAAAGCTCAACGCCATGACTATAAAAGATAATCAATCGTTACCGAGAATCGATGATCAAATTTGACAGACTGCAGGGTGGCAAATATTTCATCAGTTTAGACCTTCATTCTGGTTACTACCAGATCCCATTGAAGGAAGAATCCAAAAAATATACGTCATTTGTCACGCCTGGTGGTCAGTATATACAGGCTACCGTTTGGATTGGCAAATGGTCCTCGAATTTTTCAGCGTTTTATTAATAGAACACTCAACCCAGCTAAGAGCAGCATATGTGGACGACGTCCTACTTCATTCTATAACTGTGGAATAAGGGCTCGGAAATTTACGGAAACTTTTGGACATTTTCAGAAAAAAACACCTGACTCTGAACTTAAAGTAATGCTCGTTTCTTACGACGACGGTGAGTTATTTGGATTTCGAAATAACAGATGGTAAGATACAACCTGGTCAGACAGTATATAGGTCTTACAGGATATTTTAGACACTTCGTAAAAGGATATACTATAATTGCGAAACCGCTAACTAACTTGACGAAAAAAAGTGTTGCTTGGAAATGACAAGATCAGGAAGAACAAGCTTTCCGAAAACTGAAAGAGTCTCTTATTGAACGGCCAGTATTAGCAATATTTGATGAAACGCTTCCAACAGAACTACACACGGATGCGAGCACAAAGATGAGCTCGGAGCGTTGGCGGTTGTCGATGGCATAAGAAAATTTAGGGCATGTCTGTTGGGAATTACATTTACTAACGTAACCGACTGCAAGGCATTAAAGGCACCAGCGAAAAGAAACAAATTTTACCCAGAATTCCGAGGTGGTGGCTACAACTTCAAGAGTATTCCTTTGTTGTAAAATATCGGCCCGGAGGTAGAATGGGCCATGCCATTATAGTACCAGTACCTAAACCGGCAAAAATCTCGCAATTACCGGATAGCTACAGACCCATCTCTATTAAATACGCTATCTAAAATAGCGGAACGAGTTATTATAGAGGCTCTTCTGCAACACGTTGATGACGGAGATATTTTGCCGCAGCAGCAGTTTGATTTCCGGACAAACCACTCCACGGAACATCAGGTAGCGATAGTGCTAGTGGATATCATCGGAGAACTCAATCGATGGCATCACACGGCGTCACTTCTTGTGGTCCTCGGTCCCATCCTTTTTAACCTCTACACGGCGGATGTACCAACTTTCCCCGGGAACAAGATAGCGTTGTATGCTGATGATGCCCATTCGTTCTCATAGATCGTCGCGCTGGCGGAAATCAACAATCAAATACCGCACTACGAACGCTATCTAAAGGAATGGAGGCTCTCTGCCGACCCCCAGAAGCCGGCTGTTACAATTATCACTAAGAAGACAAACCCGAAGCTATTTAGAACGGATTATGCGCCGGTGATAAAATATCTAGGGGTTTATCTTGACAAACACCTTACATTCAAGCAAATGGTAGAAAACAATGCGAAGAAAGCGATGGCTGCCCTGCACAAGTACCGGTACCTACTCATACACAGGAAACTAAAAAGAGAAATTAAACACTCTTTTTTAACCCATTAATGGCCAAAGCATCATTAACGAAGCATTATCGTATGTCTTTTTTTCATAATTGTATAAAATCTCAATTTTAAAATAATTTGTTGTCGAAATTATTATGTACATATAACTTTTTTAAACTCACAGCAATGTCTTTTGCGAAAAGTTACGAAATAAAAATACCACTTTCTATTCGAGAATTGAAAGAGAATGAAGAGGATATAAATGATACTCTTCTTATAGAGCAGCAAAATATAGGAGATATTGACGGCACGTTCGAAATACATTCAACTAATGAATTTGAAGGTGATAAGGAGCCGTCTGTTGTAGTAAATGAGCCAGGTACCAGTAGAAAGGGAAAAGCCAAGCAGAAAACAAACCAGTATGTTGCTTGTTGGTCAAAGACCAAACCACGTTACTCTTCATCGACATCGTCCACTGAAGCTACAACAAAAGAAATAAGTCGTCTGATAGGAGGGAAGACACCTTTTGAGATATTTTATTTATTTTTTGACGAAGATCTTTTAAATCTAATAGTTGAATACAATATAAAATACGCGAAACAAAATAACCGACATGATTTTACTCTATCAATAGCTCAACTAAAGCAATTTATAAGAATTTTAATAGTTATGGGTTACCATGCTCTTCCTGCTATTGACATGTACTGGTCTAAGGATTTAGATAAGCGTGTCGACCTTGTTAGAAAATGCATGAGTAGGAATACGTTCAGAACTATCAAACGAAACTTGCACTTGGCAAATAATAATGCTGCAGACAAAAGCGATGAATCTGCCATAGTGAGATCGGTTTTTAATTAAATGAACAAAAAATATCTATAGTTTGGTATATTTTTATATTATTTGTCTATCAAAGAGCAAATGGTTCCATATTTTGGTAGACATTCTGTCAAAATGTTTATAAAAGGAAAGCCTGTTCGCTTTAGCTTTAAAATTTGGTGCCTTTGCAGTTCAGGAGGATACCTCTACCAATTCATACCTTACGGAGGTTCCTCTACCGAAGCAAAAAAATCCGAACATCCTTGGAACAAAAGTTGTTTTAGATTTACTAACTGTAGTTTTGAATCCATCGCAGTGCAGGGTGTTCTTTGACAACTTTCTTTTCTAGTTATAATCTGTTTTGCTTGCTGAAAGACAGAGGATTTTATTTTACTGGAACAATAAGAGAAAATCGTTTAGCAAAGTGTCCTTTAGAAAGCAGCACATCAGTACCAAAAAAGGATAGGGGATATTTCTATAGTATATACGATAAAAACGCTGAAGTAACTATTGCTAGCTGGAATGCCAACCCAGTTGTCACCGTTGCAACTAATAATGGTTACATACATCCACCTGTACATGTGAAATGGTATAATAGAAAACCACGTAAAGAATGCTTACTACCTCAGCCAAATGTTATAAATGATTATAACCAGCATATGGGTGGTGTTGATTTACTGGACAATGTATGCCGAACTATAAAATAAAGTAAGAGGTAAGAAATGGTGGAGGCCATTATTTACTAATTTAGTAGATTCCACAATAGTCAATGCTTGGAAAATTTACAATATCGCAAATTCCTCACAAATGTCTCAGATAGAGTTTCGATCCTACTTGGTCTTAGCATTGTTTCAAATTAGCAGTATAAGGGAAAGCGAAAGTGAATACAAACAGGAAGACGAAAGGAAACTATCGTTAGGCCGTCCATCTAAAGGTAACTTACCTAGTGAAATGCGTTACGAGTTAGTCATAACATAATTCGGCAAACGGAGGGTAAAAGACGCCGCTGTAGATTATGTAAGACAAATAGTGTTTATATGTGCGATAAATACCATGTTCACCTACATTCGCCTTATTTTACGAAATTTCACCAAATATAAGGTAACAATATATGAAAAAAAAAATTAACATATTATGCCAACGTCAAATCCGTCGTTAAGTCCAGAAACACAAAATACCCGATTTCATGATCACGGTCACCAAATCAATTACATTGAAGGATATACAAAGCCGGGCCCGGTAGCTTCAAGGGACGAGAGCATACTTCGAGCCGCACTTCTCGAAGAAAGAAATTATACAATGCAAGAAGTGTCAAACGTGGGGCCAGGCCACGTCGAATTGTTACCTCAACATCTAGAAGTGTGTTAAATGTGCCCGTAATCACCGGTCTTTTAACTGCACTAAAGATCGGGAAACTCCGGCACTTTGTTGTAATTGTGCCAAAAACCATCCTGAAAAAAAACAAAACGCAAAGAACCGCCCCGCCGCCCACACCGCAAAACATCCGGCTCCCCCTCCGCAAAAAATCTTACGTAAAAGATTTCCCCATTATATTTACTACCCATAAAACGTATTTAGGTCATCCCGCACTCATTTTTGATCTCTTCGTCAACAACGGTTATCCTAAAAGGTTGCTCCCTCACCTGATTTTCTCTTCCAACATGTATGATGGTCCAACGGATGATAAATTGAAAAATATATACTAAGCAGTTTTATATTAATAAATTAACATATATATCTTTTTTAAAACTTCTGAAATATTCTTTCCAATAAATACCACAAAATGAAACACCTTTAGTAAAATTAAATGCTCACCTACTTGTAATAACCAATTCTCAATTATTAATGTCCCGAAACGTAACAAACCTTAAACAAAACCCATTATTAAACTAATTCTTCATTCAAACAAGTAATTGATATTTCACTAACCATTCTAATATAAATTGCGTGGATGACTTGAGGATCATATTGACATCATCTCAGTGGTTGGAGCAAAGAATTATGCAACACAAAAGTGACGTAAGAATAGCCAAAAAATCACGTGCCTTAGCAAAACAAATTAAAATCATCAATTGACTACGATAAAAAGCTAATGGGGTGACAGTATTCATCCTCAAACTACCTCGTCCGACCGCGAAACGCGACGGACGTGTGTAAAAAACAGCTACATCGTGTATAGTATATGTGTGTATATCAAAGTGGTCCCAAGGTAAGCGCCGACTACCTGCGATCCCTCGCTTGCGAGGGTTTGTTTACTTTTCGGCGCCAGACAGCCGTCAGCTAATTAAAGTAAACAAACATTTACCACCTTACCCAGTGCGTATCTATAGTGCGTCCAAACGCACTTGCAAGTACAGAGAGACAATACAGTGTTCTACAGTCGGTGTATATAGTAGTGTAAGTTTTTAGAACACTTTATTTTACTTATGACGCCCGTCACCTTAGCCAAGACGCCTACCGCAGCGTCCCACAACTCGTTTCCAAAGTCTGGAAATACGTCACTGGAGACTAAAAGTCCGTACGACGCCGCTAAGCCCTACTGGACCCTTCCCTTCACTCACAACCACTCGACCCCACCCGCGCCGGACCCCGTCTTGACGCCGACTCGTACTCCTGGCAGGATCAGACCTCACCCCACGCCTCAGACATTCTGCCACAACGCCCGCCCGCGACGCCCAACACACTGAAGCCCTCCGCCCCGAAGCCTGCTGTCGCCGAGATGACGACGCCGACTCACGCCGCGGACCGTTCCATCAACGACCCTGATGGCGACGCCGAAACCGCATCTCTGCCAAACAGGGAAGTGATGGCCTCTCCGGAAACGACAGACGCTAACACGTCTGCAGAAGAATGCCGGCGCGAACGAAGATGGCGCTACTGCACACACTGGCAACGGCGAGGCTGAGACGCCCTTCCAAAAACCCCGACGGTTTGCAAGGAAGACGACCCTCGCTGAGTACTTGCACATCGCGACGCGGAACGCGTACAGCGTTCTCACGGACACTACCCCCGCCCCAACAATAGAAGAAGACGCCATGGACACCACCCCGGCCACGCAGCCTCCCCAGCAACAACCGGAAGAGGAACCGTCCACTCCGGCGGCGAAGAACACCAAGCCTCCCTCCCCTATGTTTCGCGACAAGAATGCAGGAGCACTATTGGGAATTTCGCGCGAGATTGGACGCCATCTCCGTAAACTATCACGTACAATTCTCGGGAAATAATACCCACATCTATTACCGCGACATGTCCGCCTATAAGAAGTTCATTACGGAGAACAAGGGAAAAATCCCCTTCTACACATTCACCGCGCGTGCGGAGCGCACTCACGCGTACGTTCTAAAGGGTCTACACAACGAGATCCCCGAAGGAGAACGTTAGGCAGGGGCTGGCGGAGCTTGGAGTGCCAGTCCGGACGGTGGAGAAGTTCAGAAAAACGCGGAATCCGATATTCATGTTTACGGTCGCGAAAAATATCACCCTTAAAGACATTATCGCGAAAGTTAAATATATACAGCGCACACGCGTATATATAGAGGCACATGTAAATAAAAAGACAATAACGCAGTGCAAGAAATGTCAAGAGTGGGGTCACGCTACGACCAACTGCTACTTGAACATCGTGCGCTGTGTCAAATGCGGTCAATCACACCGCTCTTTCGAATGTCCTGACACGGCGTCAGAACAGCCCGCCAAGTGCTGCAATTGCGGAGGAACGCACCCAGCCTCCAGCGTCGACTGTCCGCGGTACGCACAAGCGCTGGAATCGCGGAAGCGCCGACAACAGCCCCAAAGACAGAGCGCCACTCCAGCCAAGCTTGTGCCGGCGCCGCAGCCTACGACGAATCCGTGGACCAAGCGGGATTTTCCACCGCTGCCGTCGAAGTCGGGGTCAATGAACACGCCGGGGCCGTCTACTGCCAGCGAACGTCCGCGTGAGGGGCGCACGTCGGAAGCAGCGACACGGAGAGCGACAGTGGCGACGACTACAACACCAAGACGCGTCCACGGTCTCCTTTAGCCGCGGAACGGGCCGAGGAGCTCGCGGATCCACCGTACGCGGTCGCGGAGGGTGGGACCAAGGCCAGCAGATCAGAAGCGCGACGCAGCCTGACACGCCGAGAATGACTCAACCCTCGAGTTCCCACGGAATCCCAAGCGAGCGAGGATCACCGCTGTCTGCAGGACATCGCTGAAACCATGCGTGAAATCAATAAAATCGTTGATCTTAAGAAACTATCGCGCAACCTCAAGAAGCCGCTGGATGGAGCTTAAGAGGTGTGCAACACCATTTGACTACGCGATGGCGATCAACGATTTTAACGAGGGCAATGGCTATTAACATCACCTTATGGAACTGCAACGGCGTCCCTGACAAGATAGGGGAGATCTCCGACTACGTCGAGCGTCATGGCGTCCACATCCTGTTGTTGACGGAGGTCAGGGTGCCCGATAACTACATTTTCCGACTTCGTGGATATCGGACGCTGATGCGGAGTGGTCGAAATCGTCATGGGGGCGTGGCCATGGCGGTGCGGAATGACGTACCGTTCCAGTCGATGGAGAACCAACAGGGCATGGAAGCCATTGGGATCCGGCTCGCTTGCAACACTGTGCTGGCGGTGTGCTACAACAGTCCTGCTAGGAGGCTTCGCGCTGTCCGGCTGGAGGGCATCTTCCGCATTTCCCGGAGAGTAATACTGGCAGGGGATTTCAACGCGACGCACGTCAACTGGGTTGTCGCCGGAACAACGTGAATGGGAACGTTCTGAACGCGTTCATCCATAACAACGACGTGTTGCTGCACCATCCAGACGAGCCCACGCACATTCCGGCGAATGGAACAACACCATCCATAATCGACCTAATACTCACGGCAAACGTCGGGGACCTGAGCGACATTGCCGTGCGGGCCATGCCGTCCGACCATGTCGCGTTGGAATTCCAGCTTGGGGAGGGCCCCTGCCTCAGCGCGAAGCGCCGGATCCCAGATTACGCGCGCGCTAACTGGAAGCTTTTCCGAGAGCTACTAAATCAGCGCCCCATCGTCAAAGTGAGGGTCCTGATACAAGTCAAAAAAGAGGAACACTGGTCCCGGTCGATCGAGGAGGCAAATGAAGACTCCGGCAACTTTTGGAAACTCCAGAAGAGAATCGGGAAGCAAAAGGAACCGAACGCCCCGTTAAAAGTTAACGGAGTCTTCATTTTCAAAGACGCTGAGAAAGCAGAAAAAACGGCCACCTTCTTGGAGGACCAGTTCAAGTTCACGAACACCTTAAGTAAAAGGACTATCTCCGCAGTCCTCAGTACCTATTCCGACATCCAAAGGGCAAAGGTAGTTGACGGCCCCCACGCCTTAGAGGAAGTCAAGGGCCTAATCTCAAAACTGGCCTCCAAAAAAGCCCCAGGGATGGACGGTATTCCGAACAGAGCTCTGAAGATCATGCATCCAAAAATGTTAGCTCACCTCACCCGAATCTTCAATGGGGCCTACAAATATGCAATCTTTCCGGAGGTGTGGAAATGCGCTAGAATTGTGTCCTTGCCAAAAAAAAGGAAAAGATCCGTCTAGACTGGAAAACCGCAGACCTATCAGCCTTCTCAGCTCCCTGGGTAAAATTCTAGAAAAGTCAATCCAAGCGAGAATAACAGAATGGTTGGAAACAAGAGGGATTCTTCCAAACTCCCAGTTTGGGTTCAGACAAAAGCTTTGTGCAGTCCAACAGGCGATGAACCTCGTGGAGGAGATAAGGTCCAATTCGAAACTGAGATCACAGACCGTGGCACCCCTTCTGGATGTGGAAAAAGCCTACGATAAAGTATGGAAAGAGGCCCTCGTATATAAAATGGTCAATATTGGGTTGCTATGGCATCTGATAAAGATCATACATTAAAATCAACGCCTACAAGACAGAAATAATTTCCTTTACCAGAAGAAAACCCAAAGTACCGACGCTTTACATGGAACCACCAACGGATCAAGATCAAGAAAAATGGAAAATATCTCGGTATCCAACTGGACAATCGACTAAACTTTCAGTCCCATGTTAAAAGAAGAGTTGGCCTTGCGAAACAGCGAACCCGAATGTTGTACCCGCTAATCAGTGAATCAAGCGGTCTCTCCATGGAACTTCGAATGAGGACCTTAGAGTCCGTGGTTCTCCCAAGCGTGACATACGGTCAAGAACTATGGATTACAGGCAGTGCCAGAGCGATCTCTATAATGAAAAAGGCTCAAGTTATCTTAGCGAGGAAATGTTCGGGGGCTCCTTGGTTCACCAGAAATGATGAATTAGTAAAAGAACTAGCATTGGGTGACGTAGAAACAACTGCTGAACTTAGACGTGAAGAGGCAATTGACAGAATGAAAAACCACCCGGCAAGTCCATCAGGACAAAAGCCGAAAGAATCTACCTTACCGGATAGAAGAATTTCCAATAGGATCAACGAGATCCTAAAACCACCAAACCTTGCTCTACCTTTATGGGGCAAGAGATACAACGACACTGTTTCATAACCGAGAGTTGCAAAAACAGTAAAGCAAGGAAGAAAAAAAAAACATATACATACGCTTTACTTGGCGTCACTTTTTGATTGACTAGCGAATAGTGTTATTGGTTGTGAGTGTAAGTAAATCTAAATTGATGCCCCAGCCGTTTCACAGCTACTTAGAGAATGGGGTGGAATGGAGCTGATGTACAGATGCTACCATTAAAATATTCGAAGATAAATACGTACGTGTTATCGAATATTAAAGGATTACTGGTTTAAAAAACTTTGAAATATTATTTAGAGTCAGCGCCATTGTGTCGATAATATATGAACATGGTAGGTGTGTATATTAACAAACATATGTAGGTATTTACTAGTTATTAGTTTTCAGTAGGCAATACCAGCAAATTATTGCAATGATTGAACGCCGACTACGATACCAGGCCCAGCATTGAGTGGAAGTATCCGAGAAAACACAATCGCAACGACGGATACGCATAACATCTATACATATCCCGTGCGCACTCCTGGAGTACCCAATACGCTATCTTCTCCAAAACATTGTAAACTATAAACAGGACAGTAAATTTATTTAATTACATAATATTTCTTTATTTATTAATTTCCCCTACCGAGGCTTTTTGGTGTTACAGACACAAAATTAGTAGGTAATTATTACCCTTGAATAGTAGAAATGATTCGATTAAGCAGGTAAGTATTATCAGTTCAATATACTTATGTTTTGGAAGCAAATAATGGCAATACTTCAAATACTACTTTTATAAACTTCTAACAAATATACATAAATTATTAAGGCATAAATATCATAGTTTCCAGTTGAGAAAATCTATTACTCAATCTAAAATAATTATTCTTGTGGTGAAATATTATATGTTCATAATGATTTTAGTATATTGATTACATTTGAAGTAAAAAATTGTTTCGTCTAACAAATTCATGGGTTTGAAAAACTGAACAAATTTTATTCTCAATATAAATACATCTTCTTCTTGCTTATATAGGAAGTTATGTTATATTCAATGTGATGCACTTATATTCAAATTGAGTAATTATTTGTTTGTGTGTAGGAAACGCCTTCAATAAAGTCATGACACGAACATATAATAAATGCGTTCAAGAAAACTGGAGTGTGTCCATTCGATAGAAACAGTTTCAGTTAAGATGATTTCCTACCCAGCTCTGTAACACACCGTCCTGACCCTGAATTGTCTCTTGGCGAAACTGTAAACATTAAGAGTGATCGAGAAAGCGCCTTCGATTTTCCAAAATACACCTGATTTACGCCACCTAAACGACATCCAATGCAATGAACAGCAACAGTTACGAACTGGGCCTGCACTTGGAGCTTCGTTGCTCGGAGGTCCAATACAGCAGTTCACAGCAAGAGAAAATTTAAATTAATTAGCAAGACGATTCTCATCTAAACCAGAAAAGTCCCGTACGAAGTCGTGGATGCTCTAAACCAACATCAACGGTATCTGCAACCTTTATTAAACCAACTCAGTTTCGAGCACCAATTAAAACTCAACCCAGAATAAATAGACGAAAAATAAATTCAGGGCGCAGTATGATTGCCACGGTTACGCCGAAGAAAGAGATCATTAGAAGACAAAAAGAAGCATCTAACAAAAACAAGAAACCAAAACAGAAACCAAAGAAAACAGTTGTTGGAAAAGTCTTATCGCGAAATGAAGTGACTCGGAATATGATATTGAAAATAAGAAGATTTTAATACATGTCGAAGATTCGACTGGTGTGAGGAAGATGAAACTGATATAGTGGCATTAACGGACGAACAATTACTCAACAGTATTCTACCTAGCATACCTGAAGAGGGTGACTATGTCCTCGTTCGTTTAAACCCTAAACGAAGAAGCGTTTATTATGTTGCCAAAATACTAAACAATCGTAATGAAAATTTAGGCTACTACGTTAGTTATTTGCGCGGAAATCGAAAACACTAG
Source organism: Protaetia brevitarsis (assembly GCA_004143645.1). Classification (NCBI taxonomy): domain Eukaryota; kingdom Metazoa; phylum Arthropoda; class Insecta; order Coleoptera; family Scarabaeidae; genus Protaetia; species Protaetia brevitarsis. Next base: position 35,002 of record RXPK01004639.1, on the reverse strand, counting down.
CTTACCATGCCAACTGTTCCTGATGTGGCCTACGTGAGGGATCATGATATAAAATTTATAGTGCCCAAGCCAAATGTCATTGGTAGTACATTACGCCAGCAGTAGTACTATTGCTTTGATATAGACTTTACCCAAATTGAGATTCGTTAAAAATTTATTGTTGTTGATAGTTTTATAATTACTATAAACATTAACATAATGTTTTATTTTTATTGATAAATGTTTAAGTTTTGTCAATCTTTGATCTCGGATATATGTTTCTAATTCGAGGCTGATTATTATTAACTTCAAATAAATAAAAATACTTTAAATAATACTTGTATTCTTTTAATATAAGCTGGTTTATTCACTGTGCACCCTATGATTCACTGTGTCCATGAACTATGGCTCACTGTGTACCCTTAGTGTAGTACACAGTGGATCATTTCCCATTAAAAAAAAAACACTATATGAACAAAACGGTTAAAGATGGACAGCTGCTGTCTTACAAAAATGTAGAGTAGAAGTTTACGTTTCTAGCTTGGCAATTATGAAGGTCGAGAGTAATATAGACTTATCTACGTTGATTTAAAAAAATTCTTATCCATTGTTCCCACAACGACCCTGTATCATTTATACAATTCGTAAAATTCGCGTATTAAATTGAAGTATTTAATGTTTGATTACAGAATCCTGGATGTATACAACAGACTATCGATGAACATCGGGACAAAGTGTTTGCACGCAAAAAAAAATGTACAACCATATTTGCTGTACGAACGGTCATAGAAAATTGCAAAAATTTCTATATAGGAGTAGACCAAGTGTTTCTTCAAGTTGAGGGTGCTAAAAGAGCTTTGGACATTTTGATTTCAATTTTCACGTATTTAATGCAAAGTACCCAATACAGGCAGATTACATTTATACCTTAATTCAGAAAGGAGTTTACGATATGCATACCGCCACCGCCAAAGTTTCTCCTTCACTACTTAACATGTTGTCTTTCACATCAAAATAAATGTTATATATTTTAAAACAATGCGGTGTGATGAATGTGATAATTTTTTCTCTGTTTTGACAAATATACAATACATTTAAATATGTTCACAACATAGAAAATCATTTTGGTTGTCCTGTATGAAATTATAGTATGTATAGGCTTTATCACATGAAAAAGGACCTCAAAAACATATATCTAAAAAAACATAGGACTGTACCGTATTTATTTAAAAAGAAAGCTATTAATAATACTGCGTTGTGTTCAAGTTCGATAAAAAATGTAAGTAATACAGCAGATGAGCCTAGTTGTCAAAATAAAAATACCGATTCAGTTATTGCGGAAGGTGAAAATAAAATTGTCGATCCAGTTACAAAGGAAGGCAATTGCGAAAGTTATAAAACAGTTTTTAACAAAGCCTTACAAGGATTTGTCTCAGAGCTTTATAATAACTTAAAGTCTTTACTCGAACATCGAACAACAAAAAGGAATATCATATTGATAAAATATGCGAGAATTTCAGTGTATCCGACATAAAGAAATGCGACTCTAAAAAAAAGTATATTCGGATTTGCGCGGAATTTAAAAAAAACGGGAAGCGACGTCAATGCATAGATTAATTTTTTTAAAGGAAAATAAAAATTGGCTTGAATCAATTTACCCTATACAAATACCACCTCCAGTAGTAAAATAAATGATAAGAAAGTTGGCCGGAGAAAAAGAATTTTAAGTTCTGTTCAGTAAAAGTGCAAAAAAAGAAAAGTAAGGGAAATTTTGAAGGAAAATAACCTAAAGCAATTGCGTTAGCAGCCAAAATGTCTGCGAGGTTAGCCGGTAAGAGACGCAGCTGACTTAATTAAGAAACTATCTACTACCTCATCACCCAACAGTAGCAACAAATATGAAAGACAAAGACACCAGAACGAGCTTTGGCACTTATAGTAGACAGCAAATTGACCACACAGCAATACAAAAACGTAAGAAAAGAAATAAATAATTCCATCAAGCAAATCCGTATTTCCGCCTTACCACCTTGTAGAAGAAGTAAAGAAAACCTGTTATCCCCCCGAAGAATCTATTGTTATTACTGAATATTCAGCAGAAATTAATTTACAAGATTTGTTGAATTTGACATGCAAACGCATTATTGAACTGCAGGAAGGGGTTTTAAATAGTTTAACTGATATACAAAGGAAAAAGTTCGTGTTAATCTGTAAATAGGGCTGTGCTGGCAGCTCCGGATAGAGCCGCTATAACCAGCAAATTCATAGTAATCACAATGATGAATATTATTTTACTATTTCCTTCGTTCCCTTAAGGTTAAATGCCATTGACAACATGGGATCAACTGAAATAATTTGCAAAAATATGATGACTAAGTTCTCTTACGAAAAAGAAACGAAAGACCTAATAATTACCGAAACACACAAGATTAAAGAAAAAATACTAAAATTGGCATCAGTTAGGTTTTAACTTCTTTTAACTTCTTACATTAAATTTTCGTTAAATACCTTTTCTTACCAGATGCTACTAACAATGATAGACGGAGAGGTTTGTAGCGCTCTGTGTCAGAATCAATCATCCTAATATTGTTTTATATGTGGAGCTTCTCCAAAGATATGAACAGCAATAAAGAAGAGTTATACGAATTTGGTATATCACCACTTCATTCGTAGTTTTTCATAAAGTATATTCTTTTTGTTTTCTGATGAGTTTATTTTGTACTCTAGTTATATAAGTTGCTTTTTGCAAAATTATGTTCTTATAGTTCTATATATGGGAAGTAGTCTATGTAGTATGTAAATATATTTGGAAGTGTGTGTATAAACAATATTTTTTATAAAACATAGTAAAGAAATTGTAGGGCGTATGTTAAAGTGGGTCAGTCCTGAAATAAAGGAATAAAGAGTAAAGACGTATTTAAATTTGAGAGGATACAACAATTTGTTATAAGCAAAAAAGTAATAAATGCTATGAAGAAGCTAACATGATTTTTTTGTCTCATTTAAAATTTAAATGTATATAGATTTATTCTTTCTGATTAGTGTCGTACAACTGTGCTAACAGTTGAAAATACAGTGCACTTCGATATAACCAGTTGCATTAGGCTGCATATTGTATAAGCATGTAATAAGAAAATATAAAACTGTGTCTGACAGACCCAACGTCACCAGTTGTGTAGCACAAATACCACGTACTACGTCACCAGTTAAGGATTAATTCTGATGATTAATTCTCCATATGCTTATATATGCCATCCATTTTGGGACACTTGGTACCTGTACCTATAAGCTCTGCGACTGCATTCCCGTACGATCCTAACGTGCCTAAATTGTCCGCTAACTTCCTGACATTATATACATATTTGTATATTTATTTTAATCAAAATCCGTGCAAAATAGTATACTACTGCCACTCTTTCGTGTTGTGTCTTAGGTGTGGACGATTAGCACAAATGCAGGTAAGAAAGTTTTTTTAGAACATTTATGTATAATAATTATACAAATTAAATACAACATCCTTTGAAGGATTTTATGTTACAATTAGTTTATTTATAGAAGGATATTCACTAAGTCTGCGATCAATATTTGCTAAGAACTTTGCTAAGAAAAAAAAGTAATTAATTATTTCTTAGTTGTTAATGTGTTTCTTACAGTAGCTAGTGCTTATATGTATTATATGCCGTAGTCTCAATCTTGCAATTATTTTATATTTTGTTAATTAATAATAAAATTAGTATATTTCACCCATCTTTGTCGCTCCTTTTGTAAAAGTTTTCCCCGTACTCTATAATGTCTAATTATTGTGAGCGCTTCTCAACAATTTGTAGTAATTTTTTTAACAATTTTTCAGATTTTAAAAATGCTTAATTTCAGACAAGTGTTTGTCTTTGCCTTAGTATGGTGGTCATCTGAAAATGTGATCACCCCTGCTATTATAGACGCAGCTATAGACGTAATATTAGATGTAATACCACCAAATTATCAGCTGCAAAAGGTAGTACCTCAAGTCCCATTAGGGAGAAATCCCCATACCAGGCTTGCCCATTTTACAAGACGCGATAAGCAATACGAATGTGGGTGTCAGTATCTGGTGGCAGTAAAAAGATACTTTAAACGGATTTGCCCTCAATGTAGCGAAGTTAGAACAGTAAACTTAATAAACACCCCCGGAAATCAGCGCATAAAAGTGAAATTTCTAGTAAACTCCAACAGTTTATATGTTTCCATGAATTTTGTTAGGAATTGTAGTATTACTAATTATTTGTACACGTTAGTCTCACATCATTTATGGAATTCCCAATACTGTTTGAATTGTATCTTCCTTCATCCGTTTTATTGCTTGTTTATGTTCATAGTTTACATTTTTATTGTACTTATAGAGAAATAGGATATCTATTTCTTGTTAAATCCTTGCAATTTATTACTTTCGTTGTAGTCACACGAAAAGGGAATTTCCACTTTTGTTGTTCAATTAGGGGTACTACCTGTGGATTTTCCAACCCCATAAATAATTATTTCAGATTATCTCATATATAAGCAAGCCTATTTCCATCAGTTACGAGTTACAATTGTACAGAAAAGGGTGTAAACCACCAAAACATCGCCGTGCGATCAGTTTATAAGTCTTACAGTAATTCCGGGTTTCAACTCGTCGTGAGCGAGTTAACTTGTATTATTTAGTATATTGTCTCCCTTCTGTAATCATTTTAAGTTTGTAAATATATTGTAAATAGTGTGCATTTGCGTTTATTTTACAAGTGCTTAAAAGTGCAAGAACGGGAAAAAATCCTTCAAAACAGGAGGAGTTAAACAATTTTTTTTTAAAGTTTTTGTGTGTTATAAACAATAAAACTGGCAAAAAGCCACCTACACCTACGTCACACATGTCATCGCGCTCATAAATTACTGAAAGTTCACTTTTCAATTTTACGCTGTCCAACATAAGATAAGATTTCAGTTTTCTATACACATAATTAACCGACACAAAATATGACGATTTTTTCCACATCTTCGTTTTACTTAATTTTATATCGCAAATAAGCACTGTCTAACTATTCACGTATGCCCACTTTGCCTAGAACATTAAAATCCACGTATGCATTCATGAGAGAAACTGAATTTTCGTATTTCTTTGCCCTCTCTGCAATATGCCTTTAAATCATTTAACCCTTGTTTATTCCACACACTGACCTCTTTCTTAAAAATTAAGGAGATAAAACAAAATAGTTTATTTGTTAGTGAACATCCGCACATCCACTCATATTTTTCATATATATTTTTATTGAATACTCTATTGTAAGTTCGAGTTTTACTTGTGGAAGTGTAGTTTATTTGGAGATCAGGAATAGGCCTTCCTTTCTTCGTAATTACTCTAAAAGTTTTTCCTCAAATGAGAGCGGGTTTTTGTTTTAAGATTTTGCACTCAATTAACTTCCATCTGTTGGATAACCATAGTGCTTACTGTATTATGTGACGGTATGTATATATTCTCATGTGTTAGTTTAAGTATTTTAATTCATTTAAGACTTCTAAGATAAACACTTTTCTCATTATTATATAACCTGTAGATAACCCTTAATTTGTGTGCATCAAATTTATGTATTTGTTTTGTAATATTTACCTCATATTTTCTCATATAGACGACATTTATTCTGAATTATAACTAACTTTATTATATTCTTTTCAAACCTTTCTTAGTCTTCAAATGTAAATTTGATCGTGTGTTATATTCAATTCTTTGTCTAATTCTAAGAACACGATCTCATATCGTCGAAGTTTGGACCAAAGTAGCCCGATTTCAAATTTTGTCAACCGTAACTAATTAATTAATCACCCACTCTAAGTGGTCTGAGGGCACGCATATGAACTTCTACGATAACAATTCCCTAACGTGAGAAATTATCGTATGTACAGCCATGTTTAAAAACCTAAGTTCACTAGAAAATCAGGCAGTAAGTGAGGTAGAAGACTAACAGTCAACATCAACACAACCATTTTCAAACCGTGTCAGTGAATCTTCTTTAAAATTAAAATAAAGTTATTTTAAGGGAACTTAGAGTTTTTATTATTAAACAAATCAATTCGTCGAGCTAAAGACAGCAGTGCGGAATTCAACAAAATTTTTTGTGTCAGAAGTGGGATCCTTCTCGTCTAGAAAATTAGCAAGAATTTCCTCATCGAATTGGTGACTTTTAGAACTTTTGGAACTTTGGAGCTTCTTCGAGGGGACAACTTCAGTTGCAAAAGAGAAGAACTGTCCAATCAAAAACACAACAGCCTGCGGTCGTCGAAGCGCATCCGCTTCCCGTAAGTACTGTTGATTGTTTATTGTTGCATGCTGTTAAGTTTGCGATTCTCACATCTCTCAAATTTGCTCCCTTTTGCTATTTCACTGAAATAAATAAATAAGAGAAGACTCGTATTTCAATCAATTTATTTTAACCTACATAAAAGAAACAAAGAAAATGGCAACTACTCCAAATACCACAATTACCGAGAAGCTTAGCTTAGAATTTTTAATCAAACTTATTCCTGAAAGTTTCGATGGAAACAGATACAAATTACGCAGTTTTATCAAGCAAATTGATTCAGTATTCGAACTTGTACACGCAAGCCAATTCCAAACCCTTTTACTTTTTGTAAAAAGTAAAATCACTGGCAAAGTTCGCGAACAGATAGATATTCATTGCAATCTAACTACTTGGGATGAGATTTCCAAATTACTAATCAGTCTCTATCAAGATAAAAAATCAATTGACCAACTCTTAGAAGAAATAAACAGCATAAAACAAGAATCAAGCGAAACAGTTTCACAATTTTACCAAAGATTAGAAGAACTGCAATCCAGAATTTTAGCAATAATCCATAGTACTGAATTAGATAAAAATAATCTGCAAGGGAGACTGCTAATGATGAAATCACATTAAATAGATTTATTTACCATACACATCCTCAAGTATTGCAAATGTTGGGATACCGTAATTTTAATAGTATTAATGAAGCTTTACACTGCTGCCTTGGAGGAAGAAAAAGCACTTAGATTCAATTATAAAAATATCAATCCCCAAAAATGTAAAATTTGTGGTAGAACTAATCATACGAAATAACTGCTATAAGAGCAAAAATAACGGCATTAGAACTAATCACTTTAATCAAACCAACACGCAAAAGCCCGTTAAACAATGCAGATATCGTAAGAACATGGGACATGTTATCGAGATATGTCGCAAACGCCAATACAACAATTCGAGATTTGGAAATAATTCGACATCCAATAGACCTCAAAATAATTCTCGAAGTTATCCTAGGAGTTCTCATAATAATTCAAACAATTCTAGTAACAACTCGAATAACAATAATTCTAATGACATCTCACATACTAATTCAAGGGTAACAAATACCTCAAATATAAATATAAATTTTCAGAGCGCTCCAGAACTAACTCATCCTTCGGGTCAAATCCAACAAGTAACGGAGCAACTTGGTCAGTTTATAATCTAATCAATCTCAGAACACTTTTATTTACTACTAACGACCTAAGGTACTGCTGTGGTCTGGCACCCCGGTTTTTGTAAACTCAGTGATATTTTATTTTTTTTCGATTAATCTTTATCAATGTGTCGGGAAAATTCTCTCAGAAATTAATATTTTATATTTAAGTAAGATTTTTCTATTTGAATTGATTGCATTGTTTAATTTGTTTAAGGTAAAGTCAGGTAAGTGTGTAGTAAAAGTTGCATAGTGTGAAGACAATGTAACACTGTTCACATAATAAGACATTTTGATAAATTTTTCACTTAGAAGTATGTAATATATGCCTAGTTGTAAGCCTTCCATAGATACGCCTTTTATAATTATCAACGGTTTACTAGAAAAAGAAGAAATTTTAAACAATGTCAATACTACACACTTACCCAAAATGGAGCAAGTGTGTAACCGTTCCACATTTTATATATTAATAGCATTATCCTTTAGTTCGGCCAAAAGTGTAATACTATACTGATGTCTTTTTAATAAGGTATGAATAATTTACAAGATATCTAAGTCATTACACGTTAGGAGATGTGAATTTTTATTTGTAAAACTAGTATGAAGTTTAGTACATTAGTAATATAACAGAGGACATCCATATTTTAATTTTAAAAATAAATGTAGCCAAACTACACACTTGCCCCGGTTACACACTTACCTGACTTTGCCTTATTTAAATGTTTAGTTGGTTTAAATTAATTTCACTCTGTTATATATTTTTATTTTGATCATGTAGTTTATTTATGTCGTTCCTAGAAGAATTCTTCTTCTATGATCTTTGCATTTATGCGTTGCGTTTGGCACGCATCTGTTTGTTATATGTATGCAATGTTTGGGCCCCTGAAGGGCAGTTACTTGAACGATAGCGTGTAAGTAGATTGTTATTTTATTTTCTTTGCTGCTATTTTTGGTATTTTCGTTTAATTTGTATATTTTATCATCCTTCAAGGAACTCGTTAAATAATAATTGGCATTATATTATTGTGTGCACAATTTAGATGTAAGATCTTTTATTATATTTGTTCTAGAAGGTATTTCCTTTTTAGTTTAAAGAGTTTAATTTTTCCGTTTTCTAGTTTACTGATTTGTATTTAATAGTTAATCACTTCGGGTTAGGTGAAAAGAAGCATTGTGCTTGTAATTAAATTTCATTTTTGTAAATTTACTTGTTTTGTCCACGTTGAAATTTAAATTAGTGTGTTGTAATTTTGAGACCACGTGGATTTTTGTGAAAAAAGGATTTTCTTCTAGAACAAATTTGTCTTTTGTTTGTTTAAAGGATTTGCATTGTCCTTTAGTAAATTAGATTCATGCAGGTTTTGTTTTCGACCAGGACCTTCTGTCTATGGTTTTATTTTTCCTGCGTAATTGTAATTAAATGTTTTTTTTTCTTTTTTTTTAATAATAATAAAATTAATGATTGTTAACCTCATTCAAAATTTCTGTTCTTTTATTTTTCGAAATAAGTAAAGAAAGTCAAACTTTTCAAACGCCCACATTTTACTTTTCATGTTAGGTTTAATTGTGAGAGTAACCCTGAGGTTAGGTGCTCTTATGCGCCCTTTATTTTTATCCGCTGAGCTAGTAAATTTAATTTTCATTTTTTTTTTACTTTTCACTTTGCATTTATGCTGGTACCATCAGTACACAGCATATTTATTGGCTATCCCAACGTAAGGCTCGTCGTTATTGTAATTGTAATTAGTAAAATTAGGATCCCGTGTTTAGAATTTGTGAGAATTTCTCGTTGCATTGATAAAGCTGATACGTTTTTTTTGTGTGCTTAAAAACATTTTCTATACACCGCTGCAACAATGAATACGGACAAGCCCACCACACAACAGGAAGTCTACGTTCCGAAAGACCAGAGTTGGCGGAATCCAAGAACTATTGGCAGTGAGGATGAGTCGGATGTGGCAGGAGCAAACCAATCTGTAATTGATGAGTCGGTTGTGGTAGGCAGGAACAAAGGGAAGGATGGAGGAAAAGGATATTCAGAGAGATGGAGGAAACAGGACTAACAATAAGGAAAGTATTATTAGTATGAATGAGCTGATAACAATGTTCAAAGAAATGAGCCAGAGACAACACAGGTGTTTTGAGAGAATTGATGCATGGTTGAGAAAAAATTACAGTGTTTTTGATGAAGAAAAGAAAGAGATTCAGACGGAAGGGGATAAAATCAATTGGTGTTCAGATACTTCTATTGAAAAGAAATGTTGTTAAAAAAAGAAAGGAAGAATTGAAAAAGACCAATAACGACAGGGAATTGATATACGAGTCAATATATAGAAATAGAAATGAACTTGTGGCCGTTGCTGCTTAGCCTACTCCGAGAAAAGAGGAACAAGAAGTAAACAGTTCCCAAAGAGAATCCCCAGATGTGGTTAATGAAATTGAAATCAATCATGATGAGAAGTTTGAGTCTGAAATCAAGGAAATGTCGAACCAGTATGTATCATTAGAAGATAAGTTCCCTAGTATTATTGTTATTGATGAAGAACACTCTCTTGAAGAAGTCCAGTCAAAGCCTGTCAAGTTCATGAATAATCCCGTTCCCGATGGCATGTTTGGGCATAATTTGAAAAAACTGTGTTTCTGTTTAATGAGCTATCCTTCTGGAAATCCAAGCAAGAGGCACATCCAAGGAGTGGAGAAGTTCCTCAGGATGCAGACCCACCACTGCCACACCGACTGCTGTCCGAATCCAGATCTACCGTTCGTGGGACCTCATAGAGTGGCTAGAGTGTCTGATGGAGTCACCTATGAACTGCATTCGATGGACGGTATGTTGAAGACTTCCACCACGACCAAGGGTAGTTGTCAGCACCCGGAAGTGACGTTTTCATCCGTGTGTGCGGAGATACAGTATTGTTTGTTTGGTGCGGGAAACTTTAGAATATTGCCTTTTTGTGTGCCGCAATTTCTAAGGAGAAACACTCAATTTTCGTAGAAACTTTCGTTTTCCCCTTAGTAATTGGGAGATGTGCTGTGGTCTGGCACCCCGGTTTTTGTAAATTCAGTGATATTTTTTTTTTTTTGATTAATCTTTATCAATGTGTCGGGAAAATTCTCTAGTCATTCAAAATTTCTGTTCTTTTATTTTTGAATCAACATTCATTTTCGAAATAAGTAAAGAAAGTCAAATTTTTCAAACGCCCACATTTTACTTTTCATGTTAGGTTTAATTGTGAGAGTAACTCTGAGGTTAGGTGGTCTTATGCGCCCTTTATTTTTATCCGCTGAGCTAGTAAATTTAATTTTCATTTTTTTTTACTTTTCACTTTGCATTTATGCTGGTACCATCAGTACACAGCAGTACGTTACATTCGAATCTGACTATTCTAAATCACCAGATAAAACATTAAAATTTCTTATAGATACCGGTGCCTCTGTATCGTTAATCAAAGTTTCTAGTCTAATAAATGCACCATTGATTAATAAAAATTCAATAACGTTACCCGGATTGTCACCCAATACACCTGTCGGAACTTTGGGAGAAACAGAAATTGAATTAGAAATTCACACTAAATCTTTTTCAGCCAAATTTCATGCGATCGGTTCGCAAACGAATATTCCCTTCGACGATCTGCTTGGTGATGACTTTGTGCGGTTACAAGGCGCAAACATCAATTATTCTAATTCGACAATTTCTATTAATTAAAAAGGGCAATAGCCAGCAACATTAAGTGCAACGAAGCCGCGAAGGCTAGCTCCGCCCAAGATGTAGTCACCGCCGAGATTCTAAAAAACGCTCGAAGTTTAAGGGAAACGGCGGAATCAATTTCTAATGACGATGAGTCAACTACAATGGAGTTGATCTATAAGTCATCGGCCCCCAGCACAAGCGAAGAGTCATCTGCCCAGAAGGAGGACGGATTCCAATTAGTCACCGGTCGTCACAAGACGACCAAGAAACAAAAGGCCAGACCGGAGACCAAGCTAGTCACGACTGACGCAACTAGCCCCCAGATCGGTTCCGGGCGAAGGCCGGAAACGACAAACAGAGCTCCGACCCCGATGGATACGTTAGGCAAGGATCACATCCCACCTGTCATTCCATATATTTCACGAATTGCGAAGATCTCCTTCACGTCTTCGGATTTGGAAAATTGGGTATAGATCATCGGAATTGGAAATTTATCCTGTCCCGTCATCCTCTATACTGACTGAGCGATGAAGTCTTGATTAGCCAAGTCTTCTTAATGTCTTGCTCCGTGAGGTGCTTGGGAACACCTCTGAACACGACCTTAAGTGATTTCTCTGACGTTAGCTCGTACGTGTGCCAAGCTGTATTCAGAGACTTCATGAGACGCACTAGCGCCCTGTAGTCTCCCTCCGAAGCTAGTTGAATCCTTATACCCACTGTAGCATTGGTGACCTTTGTGGTACGGATGTTGAGTTGAGTCATATCGGCTCGAATAGCGTTCCATCTGGCTTTCTCCCTCAGGACTACAGGTGGGATACGATCCTTGCCTGCCGTGTCCATCGGGGTTGGAGCTCTGATGGATGTTTCGAGCCTACGCCCGGAGCCGATCTGGGGGCTAGTTACGCCAGTCGTAACTAACTTGGTCTCTGGTCTGGCCTTTTGTTTTTCGGTTCCCTTGCGACGACCGGTGACTAATTGGAATCCGTCCTCCTTCTCGATGGATGGCTCCTCGCTGGTGCTGGGGACGACTCGTAAGTTAACTCCATAACAGTTGACTCACCGTCGCTAGAAATGCATTCCGCCGCTTCCCTTAAACGCTGAGCGTTTTGTAGGATCTCGGCGTGACAGCATCCTGGGCGGAGGTAGCTTTTGCGACTTCCTCGCACCTCATGCTGTTGGCTGTTGGCCTCGTAACGGGTCCTGAAGAGGCCGACGTCGGTCTTTCGCAGCCCTGGCAGCCCCCCCCCCCCTCGTCGGTCTCCGGATCTGCCGGAAGCCATTCCGGAGTTGTCCTCGCTGTGGCTCTCCTTCTCCTCATAAATGACTCGGCGAAGCGGAGAAGTAGACTATTTTGACGACGATATTTGACGATATACCGGGTGACCAGAAAGTTCCCGCACTTTTTTGTTTGCTCATTTTTGTGATGTTAGTGCTATTCTTTGTTGTTTTTGATAATTTTATGGATTCCTTGTTGAAATTCTGATCTAGAAAAGTTCTAATTATGTTTTTTATTTTCAGTTGTCTTAAAGTTATGAATCGTGAAAACGTGCGTGTTCTGTTGTTTTGAATTGCACAGGCAGGAATGAAGACGGCCGATATTGTTCGCGCGACTGGCTACAAGAAACGAACCGTCTACGATGCCGTGAAACGGTTCAGGAGACTGGCAAGACCGCTGACCGTCCTCGAAGCAGTCGTCCGACCATGAAACGACTCCGGCAAACATCAACAGATCAGATGCCGCATTCGTCGCAATTCTGGAGTTTCGATGCGTAAATGGCCCAGGAGCTCGAAATGAAGCGCGAACGTCCGCGTATCGTCAGAAAGAAGCTCGGTCTTCGTAGCTACAAGATCAGTGCGCTCATTTTCTCAAGCGATGCAGCCAAGGCAAAACGATTACAAAAATGCGGCGGATGCTGCGCCTGGTCGCTGTAGTCGCTTGAACAAGTTTTGTTCACAGATGAGAAGATTTTCACCATTTCCCCCGGCACACAATCGTCAAAATTACCGTAACTTCTGCGTAAGGGTCAGCAGAAGACCGCTGCAGCAAAAATCGCGGAGCGCAGGCACTTTCCGCTTCCGTCATGGTCTGGGCCGGAATTTGCGCCACTGGAAAGACTCCTCTCGTGTTCATCGACGGAAACGTCAAAATCAACGCCGCGACTATCAGCAATCGTCTTAAGAGATGTTCTAGACCCTGGGCCACGCGTCATTTCGGCTAAGACGGATTCACGCTCCAGCAAGACTGGGCACCGGCTCATTCGGCTCGAACAACAATTGCTGTTTGTGAGGACCTGTTTCCTGGTTTTTGGGGCGTTTGGCCGTCAAACTCGCCCGATTTGAACGCCATGGACTACTCCGTATGGTCCATCTTAGATGAGAAGCTATCAAGATTCCGATACAATAATGTGGAAGCGTTGAAAGCGGCTTTGGAGCGTGCCTGGGACGAGATTACGGTGGAACAGTGTGGGACCATCGTTGGCAATTTTCGTAAGCGAGTCAAAAAATGTATTGAAGTAAAGGATCCATTTTGAGCATATGTTGTAATTTTTTTGTTAAAATATATGTTGTTAGTTCTAATAAACATGTTTATTATTTTAATCGTGTGCATTTTTATATTTATAATGTATTTCTGTACAGTTGAAATATCTAAAAAAAGTGCGGGTATTTTCTGGTCGCCCTGTATAGTTAAATAGTTGGCAACCTGCCTTTTTAAGAATCTGGCAACACTGTTTTGTGGCATCAATCATATATAGCCGAAAGTGGAGAAGCCATGGACACCGAGACAGATCCCACCAGCGCGGCACAGAACGACAACGTCCCCGACCAAGCCGAGCCGACAGCTACCGGCGCTAGTGAACCGGCAAATGTGCGCCAGCCTCCCGCAAAAACCCCCAAACCACCCGCCCTGTGCTTCCTCACCAGGGTCGAAAAACATTATACAGAGTTTCGACGCCAACTAAACGATGTCCCAAAAAATTATTATATCCATTTCGCAAAGGACAGGACGTACGTCTACTATAAGAACATGACGGACTACAAGAAGTTCATCTCGCCTCATACCTCATCAAAAGGAGCTGGCGGAGATTGAACTCAGGCCGAGGACCGTCGTCAAGTTCAAAAATACCCGTTATCCGATCTTTATGATAACGGTTAACAAGTCAGTGACACTAAAAGAACTGCAGAGCAAGGCCCGCTACTTGCAGGGGACGAGGGCCTATTTTGAACCCCACTATTCCAAAAAGGAGATTATACAGTGCAAGAAGTGCCAGACTTGGGGCCATGCGACTTCCAATTGCTATTTAAACGTTGAGAAGTGCGTTAAGTGCGCAGGCAACCACCGATCATTCACTTGCACCAAGGTCCGAGACACGCAGGCTCTCTGCTGCAATTGTGGGAAGAATCACCCGGCATCTAGCGCCGACTGCGAAATCTACATCAGGCTCCTAGAGGACAGGAAGTCTTACATCTATTTGCCGAATTTAACGCAGAATTATTGGTTATTTGTGCATTATTGAAATATTCACTCCACGATTTTGCTTTGAACTTACTAGAATAATTGAAAGGTGTTGCATAATTTTGGCCCACAAACGTGTGGGATCTAGAAATAATCTTAGCATTTTTAAATAAAATTCTTGGTGTATACAGTGCTACTCAAAAAAATTTAATATAGTCAATTTTGAATTTGTTGCTTAAATTTTAATTTTTTAATTTTTTTTTCTTGATTTATTATTATTATCATGTCACTTATATTTAGTTTGCGGAAGATTTAGCGGCACTTAGCACTTAACACTAAAATGACAGAATTAACGCCACTTATAATAATTTATCTGAGAATTTGCGATCACCTAGCTACTTACGTCTTAACTGTTAAAGCGACTACTAATGAGGAGAAGTATCGACATACCGATATTTCGTTGAAATTTCAAAATCTTTTGTCTGATTTAAATAAACCTTCGAAATATATAGATCGCGCTAATGCTTCAGGCGGCATACTGGATTTAACAATGATAAACGCGGGTAGTAATTCTCCATCAGAGGGTTCGGACAAGGATGACCTTGATAAAAGGCGTTCTTCGACTAATGTTCCTATGAAGTCGGTTGTGGTTTGTAAATGGAATCTTAAATTTTCTGGGGAGCCTAAAAGTTTATCTTGCGTTAGCTACGAACAATTGAAGGATCCAATGCAAAATGTACCTAAGTCACGTTTTGTATATTTTGATGTTAATGACGCTATCTAGTGTATTTTGTCATTGGCTTTCAATCTGTGTAATTAAATTGACTGCAAGATGTTCCTAAGTGCATATATGCGCAGGTGGATTTCAAAACTAAATAGCAAATTCAATGCTAGAAGTACCTAAGTCCACTACTGAAAAATTTAGTTAAAATTGCTGCAAGATGTGCCCAAGTCCTTACATTTATGTATGCAAATGTTGGACGAGTTCAATGCAAAATGTACCGAAATCAACGTACACCCTTTTTCTATGCGGTTGTAGGTTAGTTTCATGTGAAAACAATTTGCACGCGTTTATGTTTCCTAAAGTATCTAAATTAAGTAATTACTAAGTGAAATATTAATATGACAGATAAGCTGTCTTATACTTCCCACACATAAATAAAGGCAAATTGCGTTTTACCTACAAGTGACAAGCTAGCATTGATAGTGAGCGGACGTTAGTATCGAGTGTATCAAAGTGTTAATATGTCACAGCGATCCGGAGGCCCCGGGAATTACGATTTGCTAAATAACGACGACCCTGGCGATGGAATGGACTACGATTCGGCTTTGGCGAATGAAACGAACAACGACACGGAAGTTAATCTGGAGGAAGATAGTGAAAGACTCCGAGCTATTAGAGAGATGGTTCAGAAGAAATTTTCAAAGGAAAAACCGCAAATATCATCACGGGAGAAAAGCGGTAGAGAGGATCGAACAAAAAGAACGGGAACTGCAAGAGACGAATAAGCTCATACAGGAGCTAATCGCACAAGCAAAGAAGGCTAAAGACGAGCTGGCAAATCTACGGTTCCTTCTAGAAGAAGAAGATGACGAAGATTTTATGGAGAAGAAGAGGAGGAAGAAGGAGACGATAACAAAGCAGTCTGGAATAGCCAAGAAAAGCAACACAAATCAGCAGCAGGCCGAAAAAGATTCAACGAGTGTACAAAGTAGTAATCCAAAGAATAAGGCGAACGTAACTCATACGGAAAATGTTCAACCGTCGACAAGCGAATGCGAGGACATTATATATACACAGGATTGGAGCGCTCACGAGACGCCAACGGAAGACCCAATGGACGGTCAAGAACAAGAACAAGAGGAAATAGCTCAGACCCAACCCAAGCGTGAACCAAGACCCCCTCCGATTGTGATCAGGGAAGAAGGGAAGTTGGAACTGATAAGAAAAGAGGCTATGGCAAACAATATAAATATTATTAACTGCAGAAATACCCGAGAAGGCATCAAAATCTTTACGGAAACGTCGACAGACTTTAGAAGGACAAGGAAAATGTTGGAAGGAAAGGGAATTCAATTCCATACCCTACATGTTGAGAGAAGAAAAGCCGCTAAAAATTGTAGTAAGAGGGGTGCCGAAAGAATTCGATCCAAATGACATAATGAACGAATTAAAGGGGCGTGGCTTCCCGGTGCTGAAGGCCACAAGAATGAAAAGATTTAAGGAGGACCTTCCAATGGTACTTGTAGATGCAGAAAAGAGCGCAGAGGGGAAGAGCTTATTCGACCTCAGAAATGTCTCAGGAATGGCGGTCAGAGCCGAACCCAAACGGAAGTCGGCAGGCAGCACACAATGCTTTAGATGCTAATTATTTGGACACGTCAGCTAGTACCGTTGCACAGCGGCGTACAAATGTGTGCGCTGTGCGGGAGATCACCCCTCATTTGAATGTCCGATGAAAGGAAAAAATGGTACTCCAAAATGTGCTAACTGCGACGGCGATCACCACGCCGCTTCGCAGAGTTGTCCAGCCCACCCGATCAATATTCGGCGGAAGAGGGAGGAAGAAAAGAGGGAGAGGGTCGAAAGGTCTGCAAGGAAAGAGGGAACAAGAAGTGGAAGAATTCAGAAATTCGTCGGTGCAAGGATGTTTATTTAGTTACGAGAAACCGACTAACAATGAACAAAGCAAACAAGAGCATACAAGACAAGCAGAATAAACTCATGGGGAAAAAACGGAAGCAAAACAAAGACATGTGGAAGAGGAATATAATAAAGAAAAGCCGATTAGATGATAAGCTACAGAAGAAACCTTTACCGAACTGTTGATTCAAATGCAGCTGCAAAATAACCACAGAACAGCAAGACATCATTTTTCAAATTTTTTATTTAAGGGGTTGCACACAACCTAATACGCTACAACGTTCAAGGTTAAGAATAGAAAATGGAAAAAGGAAAACTCATTCGTTTCAATACCAAGTTCAAGTAGGAGGAAAAACTGTGAAGCTATGCCAAAATGCATTTTTAGCAATGCATGGAATTAAGAGGTCCAAATTAAGGCGTAAAGTTCAAGGGATTTCTTCCACAATTGTCAAAGATCTTCGAGGAACCCATGATTCACGTCCTAAGCGTTTGAGTATCGAAGTTGTTAATAAAGTTAGAAACTATATTGAACAACTACCAGCTCGTGAATCTCTAAAATACCAAAATGTTAACCACCTTTTGGGCTTTGTAAAAGGGAATACTGATGTTTTGAAATGAACATTGGCAAATAATGACACTGTTGTACGTACTGCCTTGCAAAATGTAAGTGTTGAAGAAGCAGCAGATGTCGATTCTGATGCTGATGGTTATGAATAAAAGTTTATTATTTCAGTTAAGTTTTCTTTACTTTTTCTACCATATTATTCTGCATTTAGATGAAAGTGAAATACGATATACCTCTAACTTAATACGTATGAATAATATTTTCAGTTTTGTTATTAAACATTATAAAGCGTATTACATTATTTTATTTGCTACTTAAAACCAATATTTATTAAAAATTCAAAACAAGAAGTGCCCAAGTCCATTTTTTTTTTTTTTTTTTCAAGTCACTTACGTTCCTGACATTCAGCCACTATTAGGCTGTAATCTTGTCAAAACTATAAAGCATGCACAGGAAAAAAAGTAGCACGGTATACATAAACGTAATATTTCACAGTGCAAATTAAACTTTTGAACTCATTTTTATAACAATAAAATGCGACTTCGGCACATTTTACATTGGACCCTTCAATTGTTTTTATCGGCTACTAACTTGTTCACGGGTAAAGCCTTAATTTGGGTTTCGGCTATTAGGGAAACTGTTTCATCTTGCCAGGGTCCTGCTGCGGAATTGCGTACGGCATTTTAACCTCCGAATTATGATGAGACACTCTTTGAAGAAATAATACGTCAAAGACAAGGATCTGATGAATCTGTCAGTTTATATCTTGCGGTCATGATTGTTTTCTTTGAACGTTTGGCGGAAACAGAACATTCCTTGAATCAGTCTGCGAAACTTAAGGTTTTCTACTACTACTAATTTCGCGAATAGCAAAATGCTTCATTATTTTTTGTGTAGTAAATGTCTAACTAGTTGATATATTTGTATAAACGGAATGAACAGAAATTTAGTTTGTTTCAAATATAAAAATAAGACTTATAACCATACACAACATGGACCCTGCTTAAACCGGACTTGGACAACTTGAGGTATTCCAAATGCGATGTCTGCGACAGATCCTGGGAATCATTGCGCAGATCGCATTACCAATGAAACATTCGGGAAACCTGTCAACAAAAACCAGCCATCGGTGAAGTGATCCAGCAACGACGATTGAGGTGGTTGGCCACGTCTGCAAGCATGGAGCGCAAACCGAATACCACAAAAGACTTCTCTGGAAACAGCGACCCGTTCCAAGGAAAGTAACAACGCACGCGCCAAAGAAAACGTGGACAAAACAAGTGAAAGACGACTTGAAAGAACGGCGCGTCTCGACCTCAATCAAGCCAGGACCACGCCATGGACCGGAAAGCGTGGAGAGCGATCATAGATTTACAAGTACGAAATCCTGCGGCACCTACAGCAGCGTACTGGTTGCGTGGGCAACCTCCACCAGCCGCCAGCTAAGGATCAAAGAAGAAAGAAGAAGAAACCATAAAGATTTACAGGATAACGCACGAGCATTCCAGTGTTCCGTACCCAGACGAACTATATGCAGGTTTCAATGCACCTTAGAGAAAATTATCAGAGCCCCAGAGAAGAGCAACAAAAACATAAAAGATCTAGATTGGATCAAGAAGAAGTCACTAATCACTAGTGTTCCCCCTGAAAAACACCGCCATATCTCTGAGTAATGTCTGACATGCACACAGGCGCAGACATCTCATAAGCACAGGCTCCCAAACGGAAACGATCGAGTTTTTTACCAAAACTTTTCCTCGAGCACACCTCAACGATGAATATAGGGAGAAGAGATCGAATAGATCAAAATATTGCCTATTATCGCACAAGTTTGAGGTCCAAAAACTAGTAGCCGTGTCATTGGGATAGGTGGTCCAGTTCAGAATGCCTGGTTACTCTACCATCAAACGGGAGAAAAATGTCTGATCAATCGAGATGAATTGTTAATTTTCTGAGAATGTGCAAGCTCCGCTACCACAGTATGGAGAAACCTCCTAGCAACCTGGCCTGCGCAAAAGGTCTGTAACCCGGACCTAGATGCTGACATACCTGACAACTATTTACTCGCAAGATAAGAGAACACGGTGCGCGTTGTCTCACTTAACAACAAATAAAAAAATGTTCAAATGTTTTTTGAACTATCACACCAAATAATACTGATACTATTATTAATATTTTTGTTGTTATTGTTGTTGTCGCTGTTATTATTCTACATCACTGGTAAAGAAAGAATAAAGAACATTTAATATGTGTAAGTATGGTAATTTCACATCTCAATTTGAATTGTATATACTCACATAGTAGCCCTACTTCTAAATCAAGAAAAACAGTTTTGGGCATTAATGGATTGAAAAGCGAACTAAGATCGATCACAACAATTCCGATTATATTCACGATTTCGCCCCTTCAATCATTGCAAGCATCCTGACTTCGAAAAAAAAAACCTTAAACTTAACAATATGATGCGTCTAACGTTGCATTAGGAGGCGAAGCGAAGATTAATGAAATGTAGATGGCAGCACTATTGCTGCCGTAATAGGAAAAATAAACGGCTGTCATTTTTAGTTTGTATCTATTAACGTGGTGAATTGAATTATGGCAAGGAAAGGAAGCTCTACTTATGTTGAATGAATTAAAAAATGACTAGCAATATCATTGTCAGATATAGTGCTTTATGTTGATGGAAAAGTGAGGCCTATGAAGGAGAATCTGTAATTAAAGGTAAAGTTTTAAATATTAAAGCCATTGTTTCTAAATAAGTAAATTTTTAGCTGGACATGTTTTATTGTGCGCCGTGAAGAGATAATGATAGAGAAGTAACGGCACTTTGTTTACAACATCTAATTTAAAAAGTGCTACACATAATATTGAATTAACAGATAATGTTAAGGCATGGAAGTACATGTGTACATACAAAGCAGGAGCAGGTGGCTTTTGTAAACACTGTAATTTGCCAATGCATATAAACATTGCTCAAATTTAGTGCCATAATTACATTCATTTTAGATATCCTGAGTTGGAAGTACTAAGTTGTACCTACATTAATCAAGCCTGGAAAATTTGTGGTAGCGGTAACACAAGTGAGGAATATTGTATTGCGAGGCCAATAAAAGATTACTGCCACCCTGTTGGAAAGAAAAAGTTACCACAAGTAACAAACATAAGGGACACTTGACAATTTTCAAAATGAAGTGTTTAACATAATGACACAGGATAAATTAAATCAAATAATATTTCTCTGATATCCCTTTTAATTATTTACTACTATGCAGGTTTACCAGATGGCAGCCGTAATAGTGAAAGTATAATAGAAAATGTATATGTATATGGACATTGTAAATGTATATCTCAATACAAAGAATGGTAATTGAAATTATTCAGGCATGGGGTCTGTATAATAATGGCAAATCAGAAACTCATTTGTTAAAATTCTCTACATTTCGCAGATTGTTTGTCCGTCTCGTCAGGAGAAACGAAGTTACAAGATTCAGTCAGTAAGGAACTAAAAATGAATAATGGCATGATAAAATGTTAGAATAGGTGATGCTTAACTGATCTGTATCTGCTTGAAGTTACACAATTCATGTGTTTATTAATTTGTACCATTTCTAAGAATATATTTTTATAATTATTTTCAATATCAAGAAGTTTAGATAAGAAATTTAACAGGGTGCTGGTTGAGGAGTCCCTCGACAACGAGATCCTCAACAGACGAACAAGAAAGACTAGACGTCTTCCTAAACAGACTTGTTAGAATACTCTTTTGCAGTTATGTTGTAAATGTAAAGATCTCTTTATGTCGTGCCTGGTTATAAGTTTTAATCATTTCTTGTAAGTATTTGTACTGCTGTGGTCTGGCACCAGATACTTCTAATGAGGAGAAAGTTGTCGATTATTTGACTAGAGAAAGAGCAGATGATAATGTTGATGATTTGAATAGAGAAAAGGAAAATGAAAATGATGATGATGTAATGGAAAGTTGTGATGATAGTTTTAAGAATGAAATACAAAGTTGCGCAAAAGTTGTTAGAGGTGATGGTCTATCCGAAGAGGATAATGAGGTTGAGGTTATTGGAGAGTCAGAGGGAGAGGTAGGAGAAGTAAACAATTCCCAGATAGAATCCCCGAATGACATTAATGAAATTGAAGTCGATCATAAAGTTTGAGTCTGATAGTCAAGCAAATCTTCCAAGCAGCAGTAGTGTTAGGGCTAGTGCTCATTGTTATATTTGCAATAAAAATATTTATTGTAAAAAAGAAATAAGGTTACACAACACAACCCACTTAAGTGCACTAATAAAATTGGGACACGTAGAAGAGGATGTCTACCTCGAGGCTCGCACAGATGAAGCCAGGAGGAAATTGCAGCTCCGTGGAGATCGGTACGTCCGCCAGGAGAACACGAAGGTGAAGAAGAAAAGAAAAATGTATTCTGTTTGTCGTCTTGAAAAGATCAGAGTAGAATATGTAATACATGTAATAAATCAGTATCATAAAAGACCAATATCTGTGAGTATAATAAATTATTAAGTGACTATAATAAATTGTTTAACGATGCCGCAAAACAGTGAAACATCATGGCACGTGTTTTTGCTTGTTTCTTTTGAAACGGTTAAAAAAGTAGAAGGAGGATAGAAAATAAAAGGCTCCAGAGTTTTTGGTGTTTGTTGTTCATTTATAATATAGGTATATTTTGTCTAAAATTTATATTTATTTGAGTCAAATATTGTTGCTAAGCTTATATTTTTCAAAATGTATTACGTTTAAAATTGTGTAATTTCAATTTGTATGTGTGGTATGTATGGTTAAATTTCATAATGTTCGGTTAGCGCACAGCAGCATTAGGTCACTTTTCCCTAAAATTAATGATGTTAGAACATTAATTAGTACATATACAAAGCATTCAATGATGTTAATAACGCAACAGTTTCATTAGATTGATTATTTATTAGCAAGATATTTATTAAATTACCGTTCTTGGATACATTGCACAACTAACAAGTCACCTGCCGAAAAAATGTTTGCATCCTAAAACCCAAAGAAAATGAAACCCGCCGTCATAGTAAACTTTGTCAGACGTACTAAGAAACAAGAAAGTTATGCAGCGAAGAGAAGATGGAAGGATACTCAGGTCATTATTAGGGAGAACTTAACCAACGAACGAGCAGCGGTGGTGATTGAACTTGTTAAAATGTATACTAATAAAAACGTGTGTACTAGTAATTGCAATATTTACGTTAAGACAGCTGATAAGATTATAAAATTATCATCATTATTAGATTATAGAAAATTTGTTGAGAGTAAATAGAGTTGTAGCAGTGCATGTACTATGAGATTCAAAATGATTGTAATAAAAAAAAATTGTTTTCCGGAATCTTTTTTTCAAAACTTATTACCAATTTAATGAGTGAAATTAGCTACAAACATTAAATCAATTATCTTGACATTTAGTGACATTGACGTTCGTATTGTAGTACACTTCGTTTCTTATCTTATAGTTTATTTCAAACCGTTTATATTTACATCTAATATCACCAACAATAGTATTTTTGAATAAGGAGAGAAGAAAATAAGGGAATTTATCTGTGGTAAGACAGCAAGTTATTTCATAACATACATCAAATCTATATAACCTTTATCTGTTTAATGCCCGGTTTTTCAGTAGTCGTTTAAGTTCAAGTTCAACTGAACTTTGAACTTATAGTTGAACTATGAACTTGATGTTTCCGTTTTTCAGTATATCTTATGAACTGGTTCATTTGAACTAAAAAATGCCGTTGCTATGAAGATATTGGTAGTGATTAGTAATTCATGTAACTAGAGCTATATTATTACTCAATATTGGTAGTACGTAATATTTCAAATATCCGCCAATACACAAAACAGAATAGCTGACGGGTGTCATTTTAAATACAATTGGTGAATCCAAATATCTTTCTCTGAAAGTTCATACGCTTCATACAGTTACGTGCGGTGTTGTGCGGGAACGCTTTCTCTATTTCTGAAAAACAATGTCTTCAGAAAACATCAATAAACGGCCCTAAATTTTTCTCAAGAAGAAATTGATTTATTATTAGAATTAATAAAGGCTAAAAAGCATATTATAGAATGTAAAAAAACAGACCGCGTGTTGTGGAAGGATAAGGATACTGCATGGAATGAGTTGGCAAATATATTTAATATTAAAAGTGGAAAAGTATATCGCAGTGCAGCAGTTCTTAAAAATAAATATGAAAATTTAAAAAAAAGAACAAAAAGGAAATATGCAGACAACAAGTGCCACATTAGAGGCACTGGTGGAGGACCAGCATCTAATAATATTTTCACTACAACAGATGAAGAAATAAAAGAATTGCTTGGAGCAACTCTGGATGGCTTAAGCTCGAAATTCGATAATGATGCTGAAAGAGGTATTAAATGGTTTTTCTATATAATATGTTAATTAACATCATAATGTGTTTTTTAGATAACATATCATGTGATGTCGAGTACATCATTCAGGGCGAGGAAGACACTACATGCGGCCATAGAACTGAAAATTGGGGAACATATACAACTAGCAAGTTGACACAACCTGTGTCATCACCACTGCGTACTTCCAATATTAGTAATGATATTGCAAGTAATCCAAGTACTTCAAAAGGGGGCCTAAAGCGAAAGCTTGGACTCTATGAAAATAATTTGCAGGAAACTCCCCAAAAGAAAAAAAACACTACCTCAACGACTAATCTAAAATCTTAATGTTAGGAACAGCATTTCCTCTGATGTTAAAGCTGAATTCCTAAATATATCATATACTTAGATAACAAGCAAATATCAGCATCATTTATAACGTACCAGGCAGTAGGATGAGCAATAGCTAAACGAATTTCGTCTAACACGCGTCTAACCGAATCTTTGCTCAAACGATATCTTACAAAAAAATCATAATCATCCCATATCTGGAATTGATCGTATCTAACACGTAAAACTTTCGGTCTTCTGTTCCTTCCAAGATGTTGTACAAAATCAATAATATCTTCATCTTCGGAAGATTCGATTAAATCAAGAATATCCATTTTATTTATTATTGACGATATATACCTTATTTTCAACTCATTAACGAAATGAAAAGAAAAAATGGTTACATATTATGTGTGCTATGTGTGTACTTTACAAATGTCATCAAATGTCAAACGGACTTAATCAAAAATTTGAACCTTGAACCAAAGTCATGCTTTAGTTCAACTTAAACGCGATGTTTGATTCAGTTTAACGATCAACTCGAACTGAAATACGTTTTAAACCTTAAACTTGAACTCTCTCTTGAACCGTGACTGAAAAACCGGGCATAAGTGTACAATGCCCTACACACCAAAGCACGAAGAATTCGATGATTTGATTTTAAGCAGACAGATTTATAGACTGGTACACCGCTTTCAAGAACCAGGAAGCGTTCGTAAAGGCAAGTCATCTGGTCGTAAAATTGAGGATATACGAACTCGTCTAGATCAGAGTCCCACTAAACTATTGCGTCAATTAGCTCAAGAAAGAGGTAAGTAATCTAAATTAACAAAGTGAAATAGTTTATTACATTTTATAAATTTACAGGCTTTTTATAC
The DNA here is from genome assembly GCA_004143645.1 of Protaetia brevitarsis. Taxonomy (NCBI): domain Eukaryota; kingdom Metazoa; phylum Arthropoda; class Insecta; order Coleoptera; family Scarabaeidae; genus Protaetia; species Protaetia brevitarsis. Next base: position 9,580 of record RXPK01004639.1, on the reverse strand, counting down.
ATTTCAGCACAACGAGCTGTCAAAAGAAAGTTACATTTTCATCCCTATAAAGTTTCAACGGTAGAGAATTTATTACTATTAGATCACGATAGGCGATTACAATATTGTCATTGGTTTAATAACAATTTAAGGGATGATAACTTGCTAAACAAGTCATTTTTCTCGGATGAATCTTGATTTCATCTAACGGGCTATATCCAATTCACAAAATTAACGCGTCTGGTCTGCAGAAAATCCACCCGAATTTCGAGAAACGCAATTACACTCCGTAAAAGTTAGAGGCTATGTCCAGGTAACGAATAATAGGGCCAATTTTCTTCGAGGAAACTATAACAGCCCAACGTTACCAACAAATGTTGGAATTGTTTATTACAGAGTTACAAGAAAATGAGATTGAAGCAAGTTATTTTCAGCACGATAATGCTCCAGCACATACTGCTCGACAAACCTCCCAATATCTCCCAATTTTTTTGCTGACAGAGTCGTTGCAGCACAAAGATGCCCAATAAGATCGCCTGATCTAACCCAATTAGATTACTTCATGTTTAACTATCTAAAAAATAGGATCTATAGAAACCGCATGCATACCATAGAAGAACCAAGAAATGCCATTATCAATGCAGTACAGAGTATAACTGCACAACAACTAATCAATGTCTTCGAAAGCATGAAACGAAGAGTTGACGCTTGCATTAATGCCCAGGTGGACATTTTAAACACGCTCTTTAAACAATTTTTAAGTTCTGTCGCTTAATAATTATACTAATTGTAACTTATAATTTAAATTAATGGAATTTATTATTGATATGCATGTAATAAACTATGCTTAAATTCAGTTAAACACCAGTTAGTACTGAATTGTAAAATCATAATTTAGTAAAGAGTTAAACTAATTACATTTTATTTTTACAAGGAGAAACACCAATCCATAATCGTTCATATAATGCGAATTCGAATATAGGTTACGTTTTCCTTATTTGATGATGTTATGCAATAATAGGTGAAGCCACAATATATCACAAAATGAGTTATTGTTGGCACCAAGTTCGGAATAAGCTACTTGGTAATCTGCAAAATTGTTTCATCCCATAACGTAGTTACCGCGATATCTGTTGACCATTATGTTAACCCTCAACTTGTCAATATATGTATACTTATTTAGCACAAATAGGTTAAGCCACAACATCTGAAACGGCAACAAGCAATAATGAGTTAAACCACAGTAACGGTAACACTCGTGTGTGTGTTTTTGATTATTATTGAAGTAACCAGCATCTTCTTAAGTTACGTGGTGTGCTGATATATGTATATTGTGCTCAATAAATACATCTCTACTAATAAACAGGTAGGCAAATACTCTGTTTTAAAATATTTTGTTACTTTTTCTAACCTCTAAAACACTACCTATTTTAGAATAATTTTTATTCTTACTACTTTATCGCGTTTAATATATAAAAACCAAACCAGTGTATGTATAGTTTCTCTGAGGCCATAAATTTATAAAAATACTGCCTAAGTTTAATTCAAAAACGTATAAATAAAATTGTAGTGGCTTACTATTATTGCAATTTTTTGTACTTAGGATGGCTATTCCAAAATCAAGAGGCCAAATTCTGGTCGAAATGGCAAAAGTATTATGTAAAGAGAAGCGGCCAGTCGCAGAAAATGATGATGAGAGTGAGGAGGAACCATTTCAGTCATCGGGCAGTGAATATGTTCCTTCGGAAGCATCAGAGGAAGCACTAGTTGAGAATAATACCGTTACAATAGAATCTGGATTTACTAATAATGATAATAATCGGTTAACAATCGGTCGGCCGAAGCGCGGCAGAAAACGAAAGTATCCGAATCAAAATCGTTTGTTGCGAAAGAAATTCTGTAATGAGAATAAGGCATATATAAGCGCAAAAGGACAGAAAGTTGATCCTAAACATTATGTTGATTTCTCCTGTGGTTGTAAGAGAAAATGTACTGAAAAGATAAGCACAGCAATGCGGCAAAATTTATTTAGTCAATTTTGGACAATCGGGTCATTTCCCGGTAGATGTGCCTTTTTAAATGGTATTATAAGAGAAATGCCAAAGAAGCGTACATATACTAAAAATAAAGAATCAAAGCGAAATAATTCTAGAAAGTATTTTATTGAAGGTAGTGAGGTATGTAAAACGACCATTTTGAAAACGTTTCAAATAACTCAAAATCGTATAGATGTAGCTTTGAAGAAAAAACTCAAATCAATAATTCAGGATGATCGTGGAGTTAAAAGCGGAGGTAGGAATAAGTGCTCTGCTCAACAGATACAGAGTGTCCTTAATCACATTAATTCTTTTCCGACATATATTTCGCATTACTGCCGAAAAGAGACAGAAGCTAAGTATCTCAATCCTGATCTTAACTTAGCAAAAATGTACGATTTGTATAAAGAGTTAAGCGCAGAGGACACGTTACTAAGTTTATCGACATACAAGTCTATTTTTTATACAAAGTGTAACCTGAAATTTAAATCTCCCAAGAAGGACACGTGCCTTGCTTGTGATACGTACAAGGCAAAACCGCAAAACCGTCAGTTTGCATGGGGAAGAAAGGGAAAAATTAGAAAAGCAACACAAAGAACATATTGACAAAGCCCAAACATTAAGAAATACAATGAACGCTGACCTGAAAGATGCGAAATCTAATGAGGAAGTTGAAACACTCACGTTTGATTTACAAAAAACGCATCCGTTACCAAAACTTCCAACCGGAAAAGCATATTATTTGCGTCAACTTAATTTTTATAACTTAGGAATTCACATAGGAAGTACCAATAGAGCAGTATTTAATGTGTGGACCGAAAACATAGCTGGAAGAGGAACTCAAGAAGTTGGTTCTTGTCTATTAAAATATATGAAAAACAATATTCGAGCACCCGTTAAAGAGCTCAGACTCTGGTCAGACTCTTGCGGTGGGCAGAATAGAAGCATTAAGCTTGTGCTTCTACTTCTCCATGGCCTTTCAAATCACTCATCTTTAGAGACTATTACTATGCGATTTTTATTATCAGGTCACAGCTTTTTACCAAATGATTCAGAATTTGGCGACGTTGAATCAGCATTAAAGTACCAGGAAAGGGTTTACACAGACCTTGACTATATTGCAACAATGGAAAAATGTAGAAGAAAACGCAAGTTTACAGTACTTCGTTATGACACACAGATTTTATTTCCGTAGAACAATTTGGTCAAATCTGTAACCAATAGAAAACAGGATATTAATAAAAATAAAGTATCTTGGTTAAACTGCCATGAAATATTAATTAAAAAATCAGATCCAAAAATACTTGCTATGAAGAGTCATGTTACACAAAATGAACCACAGATAGTCAATATTGGTAAACCTAGCAGAGGAAGAAGCACACAGTTTAAAGACCTAGAATTGCCTTGCTTGTGGCCAAATGGAAAGTGTTTATCAAACGAAAAGGTTGCAAATTTGAACGAACTAATTCAGATCGTGCCTGAAGACGCGAAATATTTCTACAACTTTTTAACGGATGTAAGAACTAAAGACTTTCAAGATGATGTAAATGGGTTTGGTGATGCAATCGATTTTGAGACTGAGGAGACTTTCGAATATAACGGAAATGAAGAGAACTATGCAGACACAGTGGTAGGAGAACGTAGCACAGAAACGATGTTAATGAAATCTGCATAATTATCTCTTTACTGCAACTATATTACGTACAATATTATATCAGTTTTTGTAAATCCAATTAATAGTAAGCAAAAATGAGTTAAGCCCAATTATACTTCTTTGTTACTTTAGAGCAAGATTATCTCTACAAAATCTAAATACGAACACTGTACTAACTATAATCCTCCAAAATATAATGTTCTTTAAACAAAACAACTTTATATTAATTTATGAACCTTGTGTGAACTTTGACGCCATTTATCTCGTAATAACATTGATGTTGGTTAACCTATTGTTGCATAACATCATCCATTTATGACAGGTCCGTTTACTTTCTTGTGCTTCAACACTGACTTAGTTCAAACCTTCATTACACTCGCGGCATATACCTACACCCTGCTACTATCTACAGCAGCGGAATTGATATCTTTTTGAATCTCATTGTATGTATAAGTTAGAAAAGCCCAACGACAGAAGGTTTTTTAAAATTTTCCTTCGACTGAAGCCACCGTCGAAACCCACCGCAAGTGAAGGACGCAAGGGCGCTCGGCCATCCAACTCTGGTCCGCGCATACTGCCTCTTACCGGACACGAACACTATGAGTGCACACATTTTAAAATACGATTGTACATACTTAAATTTAGTATAGGGAAATCGAAATACCATAACTGAAATACAATATTGTTATGATTTGTTGTTAATTTGTTAGAGCAATAAAGTTTTTGTTGAGTTGAGTTAGAAAAGGAAAATATGCACTGTGTAGTATCCAGATTTTTCTTATAGGGTTTTTTGTTTGTTTCTATTTCTTTTGAATTGCGTTTGCCACAGCTGTTTGTGACATGGTTTTCTTTTCTTATTAAACATGAATTAATTTTAAATTTAACTCATCATGCTGGTCCCGTTTAAGATTGCTGATTTAAATATTAGATGTCTTTTACCAAAATTAACTGATCTCAAAAACTATATATTCCTTAATGATTTTGATATATTTGGCGTCTCGGAATGGCCAGCACAAAGCCTAGATCTCAGCCCTATTGAGCATTTGTGCCTATCGTGAAACAAAAAGTAGCTGAACACAAATGCAAGTCCAAGCCAGAATTGGAAGCAGCCATCAGAAATATATGGAGCAGTATCTCACAAGATACATGTCAAAAAAGAGTTCGAAACATGCCAAAACGCATAAACCCTGTAATAAAAGCACATGGACGGATCCAACAAAATATTAATGCTTGTGTTATATTCAATAAAGATTTGCCTATATTACGTTCACTTCTATAGACTTTCCTTGCCTTTTTCTTTTTATCATAATCTTTCACAACTTTACGATTCTAATTCCCATTTGAATTAGAATACCAATTTTTAAGTTAACGTTTATTGAATCAAGAATCATTCTTAGATATACAGTGTTGCGTGGACACACTGACCGCAGTGACTAATTGCTGTTTTAATATGTCCATTATTTTAATTTCACCTTTTCAGATGACTTGTATTGATTTTTTTATCTTTTCCACTTCTGACCTTCGCTCTGGGCCGTCTCATATTCTGAGTAAGTATTACCAATCTATGTCTCAAGACGGTCAATTTTACTCCTAACCGTCTTTCTGGTATATGGATTTCCAACTATTTTTCTGTCCTCTCTCTACGCGTTGTTCATTAATTTGTAATATTGTGCGCCGGCGTTTATATCACAAAACGGAATTATATGCTTATCTTGTTTAAAATATTTATGCGTGCAATAGCGTTGGTGGTGCTGCTATTAACCGCAATACGAGTATATCGGTAGGCTTGACTTAAAGACGAGTTGCCTCATTGCGTTTAATCGCTCTGCCGTTACTCTTTGATTCCTGAATTTAGAGCCTCTTTGGTCTATACATTCTCTATTATTTTGTTGTTATCTAATTCAAGAAATTATTCTATCATCGGCGATGTAGCTCAATATTGTGCTGGACGTTTCCAACTTGACAGTTCTATAGTTACTTGGGTCTGCGCATTCATTCATTTGTTGGGTTCGCATAGATTGATGTCTTTCTGTGGTTGTTGTGATAGTGATTCGAGGTATCTGTGTTGTCTTAGCAGCATGCATATAACATTCATTGAATTTTGTAAAGGACAATTGTCATTGCTTGTTGTCATCACAGTTTCAGCATCATGATGGATCTGACCAGACTTCTATTGCCCCGGTTGACGGAGCAATTCTTACTTCATGTATTTGTATTAAGCAACACATCGATTTCGCCGAAGATATACTCAATATTAAATTCCCTCTCACGTTAGCCCCAACCCTGACCTCCACCGGGATTGGTTACCCGATCTCAGTCAAGGTTACTTGGGTTACCGGAGCCCACCACTAGGAGGTGTGAGTAGGGATGGAGTAAGAGAGGCTAAGCGGATCTAACTGGAAACAGATCCATATATTGCGCATCATTACTCCTTTGGGCATCCATATTATTATGAGTGAGTAAATACTACTTACCTCATCATGAAGTGATAAAAGAAAACAGTACTTCATCACAAAGCTGCGTTTCATTGTTTGATGCTTTCGCCAAAAACTTCATCTGGTACCCCATTGATGGAGAGCATTATTGTGAATAAATGCGTCAATGCTGATCCTGCGATGTCTTCCTATTAGAGGTGGGTCGGATTCGTTTCTGAAAAAGCGTGAGAAGCTAGTTGCTATGTTGCAAAATTAATTGCTCGTCAGAAAAAAAAAAAACCTATTCGGAAAAGGCTTATAAAGCCTGCATGCATGGAAATCATTCGATTAATGTTAGAGCTTAAACAAGTGAATGAAGTGAGTAAAGTTCCATTATCAGCTGATACAGTTAAGAGACGAATTACTGATATGTCGAGAGATATTTTTGCAACACTCATCAAAAAAATGAAAACAGCTGATAAATTTGCACTTCAAATCGACGAAACAACAGATATTAGAAAACGAGCACAAATAATAAGTATTGTACGTTTCGTTGATGAGGGATTCAATAAAAGAACATTATTTATTTTACAAAGATCTTCCGGAGCGAACTACCGGTGAAGAAATTTTGCGAACAACAAATGATTCCTTTGAAACTCATGATATTCAGTGGAATAAATGTGTTAGTGTGTGCACGGACGGCGCTGCAGCAATCATGGGCAATAAAAAGGGATTTGTCTCGTGTGCAACAAGACAAAATCCAACAGTACAAATTATCTATTGTTGAATACATCGTGAAGCACTGATGGTCAAGATATTACCAGCAGAACTATTGCAAACGAGTGCGTCAACATTATGAATATTATTAAAACAAGAGCCCCAAATTTGTGAATTTTTGAAGCACTCCGCCAAGAATTGAAATCAAATTATCATTCCTTATTGTTTTATACTGAAGTGCGTTGGTTACCCAAAGGCAAAGTTCTAGCAAGATCATTTGAGCATCGCGATGAGGTTAGTCAATTCATGTTCAATCAAAACATGCTTGAAATAGCACCTATTCGAAGATCATCAGTGGATAGCCAAACTTGCAACATAGCTGACATATTTGAGCACCTCAATGAACTTAATAAAAAAATGCAAGGTCGAATTGAAAATTTATTAACATGCTCTTCTTTTTTTTTATCATATATAGTGTGCCGCAAAAATACTGTGAGCGGTTTGGGTGTGCCGTGGTTGAGAAGGCGTTGCGAAGCACTGGTATATTCGATTCCCATATATGATTGGTACGGTGCGAATCTTTACTATTCACACGGATCCGTATCAACCTATACGAATCATTTCGGTTTATACGAATCCGTATGGGAGTCAATAGTATGCTGGAGTCGTACCGCAAGGAATTGACTCCGACTCCGGCGTTGACTATACTAGCATACTATAGACGTACCGCAGGGAGTCACTTGATACGAAATCGTATCGGAATTAATAACATATACTAGTACATTTTAATGTCATGCTGATGTATGTATACGTGGGTTACCCATTGGTCGTACTCATATGATTCATACTATTTATGCGATTCTCACGGGGGTAGGAATCGTTAATATGAATCGTATTACACGACTCTTTAATTTTAGGAGTCATTAGGATTCGAATCACTAAAAAGATTCAAATCGCCCAGTACTGGTAGGAATCCTTTACGATCTTTTAGTACGAATCATATTATATGAATCGTTAATTTTAGAAGTCATTAAGAATCGAATCGCCCAACACTACTTCCTATTATTTATGTTTACCAACTACAATCAGTTTCTAGATGTTTTACCGATCGAACTGTTATAAAATTTGTTTGCTGAGGCCGATAAAGTAGCATTGAAATTAGTCGATGTCAGAGTATATTAACCTTTCAGTAGTGGCTGGCGGTGTGACAGATCATCGCTACAAACTTATCTGTATACTCCACGAATAAAATAGAAGTTATACAGTGCAGTAGCTACATCTCATATGCTATTCTATGCAGTAATATTTCTATTAGTGCAGACGTTTCTAAACTGTCTGAGTCAGCGGTGTGACTGGTAAATCAATTGGTAGAGTGCTGTCTATTAAAAAGTAATTATAGCATATATATGTAATTATATGCAATAGCATTAAAAGCAAGTTCTATGGGCTCACACGCAATGATATAAGGAGAATGGCCTACCAACTAGCAACAAGAAATGGTATCTCAAACCAGTTGTCTGAAGGTATTTATTTATTTCTTTACTTATAGATTTATTTATTTAATTCTTGAACAGTGCAGATATGGCTGGAATGGCGTGGTTTGACCATTTTATGAATCGTCACAAGCACCGACTTGCCATCAGGAAACCTGAAGGGACAGTTTTCAAAGCATTCATACTCTCCCAATCGTATTTACTACAGCAGAAAGAGGAAGTCTGATAACCGCAAAAACGTGTATGAGTAATGCAGGGAATTTTGTGCCTCCTACGATGATATTTCCACACACCAATTGATCCGAAAAACTCATAAAGGGGGCACCTCTAGAAGCTACAGGGAGATGTCATCCGTCGTGTTGGGTAGTCTCACTTGTTTACTAAATGGTTTTCCCATTTCCTGAACCATACAAAGCCCCCATTTTAGTTCCCCACTTTTATCATCAAAGCTAAAGCAAACCACGTAACTCTGTAACATAAACTTTGTCATATGAAAGCTCGTAATTTTAACAAAAAAAAAAATCCTTGGGACATATGTCCGATTTCAATTACTTAAGACAATGGAATACTACTAGAAGTTTTGATTGTAATTATTTAAATGTTCATGCATGTGTATTGCTATGTTTTATTAACCCGTTTTTTCCCAGTGTTCCAGTATTGGAACATGGCGCTTTTCTGTGTAGTTAGCAAAAACGGATTACGCGTGCGTGCTTTATTGACACATAACCTTATCTATACACTTGTTGCTTGCTTCCTGTTATGCCGTACATGCAGTTACGAGCTTCTATGCATTTCAGTAAATTTGTAAAGTGTAGTTCTCAAAATGAATAAAACCGATGTGAAAAGGTAAGTGAACTATGTAATAACCAGACCTTATTTTTTTCATTCTAACGGTTAGTTTTACTGCCTACATATGTAAGTAACTTCTTATATTGCAAATGTTCAATTTTTATTTTGTCTACTTGTGTTTATGTTTATTTATTTTTATATGTTCCAATTTTGGAACTCCGGGCCTAATATGCAATAACAATTTCAGATCGCTTACAACAGAACAGTTGATGTCTATAATTGAAAGTGAGGATTTTTGGCAAGAATTCAATGCTCAAAGTCTTGATGTTTTCATTACACCTCCAGAAGAAGGAAACGTCAGCGAGGAAGATAGTGACGATGAAGATTCTGGAGAGATGGATCATCTTAGTGGGCGGCAATTGCAGGCACAGGCTACTGCAACGATTCATACCCATTCTGAACGAATCAGATGGAATGAAAACTCTGATGAAAAGTAAT